>JAAOAN010000289.1:0-34423 GCA_013396205.1 Fusarium mundagurra | reverse complement strand
CCCCCCCCCCCCCCCCCCTCGAAGAGTTGGTGGAAAGACGCTCAACAATTTCTTCCCAGACTTCTAGTTTACTCGACCCGAGTGTAGTATACCCATTTTGAAGCGGCACTATGTGATATTTTGAAACGGGGAGATGAGTGTGTGTTTAAGTGAGGGGTAGCTTGGAAGCGTTTGTCGCAATACTGTAATTTGAAGACACAATAGAAACGGCGACACGAAAATACAGAACACACGGTATTCAACCTGTTGATGTAGTGTTCTATTGTAAGTTTTTGATGCATTGAGAATGACCTGAATCGTGAGAATACAATTCCCCTGACCCAAAGCCTCATTGGGGCTGGCGTAGGGACTACGTCACTTGGCCACTAGAGGTTCAATGTTAGGGAATTGCAAACATGGATTCACTAGATGATGACCTAACTTCACCATTTATTGAATGTGGTTCTACCTACGTTTGTTAAACCGTTGATGCCTAGGACCTTGGTGTTTGCCTTTGTCCCTTCAATAAGAGACTCGGCGGACGCAGCACTTCAAGGTAGGATATGAAACCTCGACCACTAACGTTTGCAGTTTTATTGCTTACATGCCTCCATAATAGAAAAGCTGTATGACTGTCGTTCACACCTCGTGAGAAGATGAGGCGTACCTCGGCTTAAGGGATGGAGATGCCGGCCCACCACTTCGGCCCGCCTTAGCCACGACCACGGCTCATGAGACCCATGCCGAGCTATAGAGAGATTGTCCACGGGAAATATCTCTTTGTCTCTGAATATGGTGTCCAAACCTATCGACACCTATCGATATAGGCTCAATTACCTACTACGCATCCCTCATGATAAGCATATTTTATCCTATTAGCTATCATGAGCTGCTGTGTTACCCCTCCATCTTGTGATGGTCAACCAATGTACCCCTCCACACCAATATCCAACCGTCGCAAAGTAGCTTCAACCCCACGGTCCAGGAACAGCCAATCCACTGGGTCTGGACTCATTCCTCTCCGTGTCACGTCACTGCATTCTGTGACACATTCATTGCTGATAGGTCACCCCTGGTTCAAGGTCTCATGATCCAGACTATCTCATGCCATCTTGACAGTACCTGCGGGTAATAACTTGCCGCATTACATCTCAGTTACAGTTACAGCTCTGTAGACAAAATAATGAAGCAAGACACTGCCGGTACTCCGGATCTTGGTCCTCCTCGGCCCCATCACTTTACCCCGCCACTACCAAGGGACAAGCGTAGAATATCCAGAGACCGACCGACTTGACGTAGGTAGGCGTAGCTATCCATGTCTTTGCGGGGCGGGTCAAACAGGGGTTAGGCATGCTTCGGCGCTGCGGAGGCTCTAAGCTAAACAATTCGCCCAGCACAAGCTACTGTACGTATGCGGGCGTATCAGCTGTGAGCAGGTTAATGAGAAACTCAATAAGAATGCTTGTATTTCCTTGTGCTGTCGTTCTCGTTTGTACCTTTGTATTCGACTGATCCAAGTTCATCTTTCAGAAGCTACCTACTACCTATAGCTCCACTTAGACCGAGGTCTCACTAACGCTGCGTCTCCAAAACATCCTCCTCCAACAACAACAACACATATAACTTCTATTGTATATCCTCTCAAAAACATCCCTCAAGTTTCACTCCAACTTACACATTCAGATACCGAACTCATACTCAGGCCTCACCCGCTGACAAACCACCAACAATGGCTCCTCTCACTCCCCATTGGCATCAGCCCTCTCACCCCGACATCCAAGAAGTCGTCATCGTGAACCCCGAGGAATTCACCACCAAGAGCATCTCGCGCGTTTCTCTCCCACCATTTGCAGTTTTCGCAAAGTTCGACTTCCCTCCCTGCACGCCCGCCAGCGAGCCGACCTACGCTACCGTTCAGACCGGCCGCGACACTCATCTCAACCTGAACAGTGACTTGCTGTACATTAACCACTCTTGCGAACCTACTCTCGTTAGTTGACCTACTTGAAGGAGAAGCCCCAGATGTTGAACGCCCCCGTCCTTCAGAAAAGGCCAATGTGATTAACGCGAGGGTATAGCTCTTTGATGTAGGAAACTTGAACATTCTCGTGGGACCCAAGGGTCTCAAGGTTGGCGATGAGCTCACAGTTCGTTATGCTCATCCTTCGAATCTCATGTCCAAAGGCTCACAACACGTCTAGTTCTTCTATCCCTCCACCGAATGGCACATGGCCCAACCCTTCGACTGCCTCTGCGGCACTCCCTCTTGCCGCGGCCGAATCTCCGGTGCTCGCGACATGACCCAAGCCCAGCTCGACGGTATCTGGCTCAACGGTCATATCATCCAGCTCCGCGCCGAGCAGCACGCCCGCTCCGAGGATGCCACTGCAAACGCCCTCCGCGACGCCGTTGTCCACGCTGAGAAGGTCCTTGAATCGGCTCGTCTTGCTCTTCGTTCTTACACGAGCAACGCGCACGCTCAGAACGGAAATGGCACTTATCCTTCCAAGTACACCAACGGAACTCTTGGAAAGGCAGCTGCGCTGGAGCATCGCGGCCCGACCTCTCGTGAGCTGAGCGGTGAGATGGGTGGTGATACTGTCCGTGTTTAGAGGCCAGGGCCTTCGACGGCGTCAACTGGAAGATGTTGCCGCTGTTGAAGAACCTATTGGTGTCAGATAAGTAGGTAGTTAGTTCACAGACACATTCGTTTTATGATTGACGTGCTGAGTCTCATTTCGGGGCGGGTGGTGAAAGCTTCGTTCTTGAATTCATGAGTGACTCTCCTAATCTGTCAAAGTCCCTGGACATCTCTCCTCCAGTCAAATAACAAGCCCCCTACTCAGCACCCCGTCAAGGCACCACTGCTCAATTGTCATTATCACAATCCCATTGTACATACGCCCAGAACGCCCGTGTCCATTCGCCGCAAACCAAATGTGTTGTCGAGGAGTTGTGTAGTGTCGAATGACGGATATGGCCAAACCCTTACTCTCGCTCTTTCGAATAATCCTTCCAACGACTCCAAGCATTACGTCCCTTCTCAGAGCCAGCACCGCCGCTATACTTGGATTCTTGCTTCTCCCACTCAATCCGTTCCATGCTGCGACGGGCGAGGAAAGCGCGCGCGAACTTCCAGGCTTCTGTGTCCGCCAAGTTCCAAGCCTCGAGCGATGCTCGTAGTTGAGTACTGTCGGTGGATTTCTTGAGCGCAATAATCTTCTTGGCACGCTCCAGGAGGGCCTTTTCTTTGGCCTGCATTTCCCCTGGCGTGAGTACCTTCTCCTTCGGGGTATCCTCTGGTCGAGGCTGAGGCTTTTCGGGCCTTGCGTCGACATCAGCCTTCGCGGCACGCTCGGTTTTTGCTGGTTTATCAGCCTTGGCCTTTCCTGTCATGGGTCCTTGCTCGATTTTGCCGTTCACAGCCATATATGTCTCTCCCAAGCCCTTGGGAATGCGAAATCCAAAGTACCACTCCAGATCTGGGGGAATATCAGCTTCAGCCGACAGCCACAGTGCATGAGTAGGGGCATGTTCATCGGCCACAGCCTGTTTGAAGTGCATGATTCGCGAATTGCTGGAGACCTTGGGGCCCAAAAGCGCTTTTGTGATAGTCTCAAGCCAAGGGTCTCGAGGTGCCTCCTTACGGATCCAACTAACGTCCACCCTCTCCTTAAAGCTTGTCAAAGTCGCAAGTGTCCAAGGATGGGGAACTGTGCCAATTGCAAATGCACCACTCGTATTCTGATATTGCTCAGGGGTAGTGACCTTCATAGATGTGGTGCCAGCGGCACAGTGTGCGCAGCTTGAAATACCAGGAGGGCATGATGACGGGATGGGGTTGTCGGGGCAAAAGGCCAAGGAGTCGGCAAGCTTCAAGGCCGGTGTAACCATCTCGGTAGTGTGCTCGGGAAAGGGCTTGAGGACCTCAATGCCTTCGGGGAAGCTACTCTGCCATGCAGCGTGAAGATGGGCGTTGATAAGCCGATTGAGAGCTCCTAGCCCTCTTGCCCTTCCATTAGTGATACTGTCGTGGACCTTTGGGTATTGCTTTTTGATGATCTCTGGGCTATAATGCACCAGTGCAGTTTGTGCTTTGTCAACCTTGAAGTGATTCTTTGTCGATGCATCAATAACATTTTTAGCAGCTTTCAGTGGAAGCGAGTCCATCACTATCCGGATAGTCTTTGTGACTTCTTCCTTAGGGCCTACAAACAGTGCACTTTCGAGACCTTTCCACCTGGTCATGGCAGGATATTCTCCCCTTCGGAGGAAAACCAAGAGAGGATCCTCAGTGTGTGCAATTGGAAGCAGTGTATAATCCACCAGCATGCCAGTGCCCATAGATTGCCAAGCGAGCCATCTCATGAGTTCAGCTTTTAGTTCGGGCTGAACCTCAAGCCGTTGAAGTTCTTGATACATCGGATTTCCAGTCGCCTCAGACGAACCCAAAATGGTTGGTTGGAAACCTTGAGCCCACCAAGCGCGACGCCAGGTTAGAAGAAGATCGCTGTCAGCATCTTTTTCTTCCCTCGATTTCTTAACCGTGGCATCGTAATAGCAATAAATGAATGGGCGATCCTGGAGCGGGGGGAGCAGTGCTCTATCATCATCAAGGGTTAGGGAGCTGGAGAACGGCACAGATAACCATTTCCAATCAGCCCACCAAGAAGTACCTTGGTATGAATCTTGTGCTCGAGTCGGTGGTGGATGGGCAGGACCACGAAACGGATTCAGCTCTGTCACGCCTTTCTTGAGCGAGTGACGGATGCCATCGACAGACGTCTTGATCTTGCTAGAAGCGTCTGCTTTTGCGGCATCTTCGGCAACATCGGTTTGGGCGGCATTCGGAGACAGTAGGGTCAAGGTTGAATAGGCGAAGACAATGAGAACGAGAACGAGATAGGTCAAGCGACGAGACACGAAGCGGCGTTGCCTGCCGTAAAAGATGTTTATCGCCATTGGGCCAATTGGACAATGAGGCAGTCGGTTATCACGGATGAAGCTGGTGGGATGGGTTTGCTGTTGATGTACGATGAAACGAAGGGTAGCGAACTTGAACTGGTCGAGACACGCCAATTCTCACGGTCAAAGAAGCATTTCGATGATACTATAGGAAGTGAGAGGACACAACATGCACATGCGACTGTGTAGAGGATGAAGCAGAGTGAGGTAGAGTTATTTGTTGTCGCAAAATGAGGGAGGGGAAGGGAAAGTCGAATACGAGAATTGCTGACAGAGGCAGCAGCCCATCCCGGGTAGTACTGAGGTGTGATCCCTTTGTGGCAGGGGTTCCATGGGCAAGGGTCCAAAGGTGAGACGAGCGAGAGTCAGGCGATAAGACATAGCAAAGTCTCATCAATAGTACCAATGGATTAGCGAAGGCGTCAAGATTTGATTGCCAATCGATCTACGGATGCATCAATAAATTTTATAGATTTGTGTACCTGTCTAAGATTATATAACCATTCACTCAGAGATAGAGCCACCAAACTCATATAAGCCGTCTACCAGCTACCTTAGCCAGGGTCGTAACCTGGAGCTTGAGTGGATACGGGTAGATAGATATCTTGGTGGGAATACAGCCGGAATAGAACCCTTAGTCCTGACCCTTTACTTTCTTTGCAACACAAACAAGCACAAACATATACAATTGACCCCCAGGCTACTGTTGTTAGACTACCATGGACTCGGTTGAGCAACGGAGTGCTACCTAACCTATAGGAGGTATTTGCTTTTGAGTACCTTATTCAAAGAGCTTGATCAAGCTGGAGTGGCAGAATGGGTTCTAGTCGGATCCACCAAAACTCTAGCTCTCCACTCTCTACTATAGTTAATAAATCTTCAGTAAGTCAAGGATCAGGAACGCAAACAGCAAGGTATACAGGTCAATAAATGATCAAAAGGCAATTCAATTACTGCAGGCGTGTATCCGTCGTACTCACATAAATTCACACTGACTGTATCATGATACTTATCACATGCCCCAAGCTAGGTATGGGCATTGGAGAGCCGTATCTTATCTGCCTGCCAACATAGTTCAAAGCCATTGCCATAAATGTCCACTGCTCTAGACGTCATTGGTAGGGCTGAGCAGGGGGGGTTCTTAGCAGCCTGTCTAAACTAGACCCAGGTCCATATATAATTGATGAACGGAGAGTAATACCTACCATCCACAATGTCAACCGATGTAAGCGTTCGTGTAGGTAGTTAAAGACGGGAATAAAATTAAGTGAATTTATCCATCAAACGCTCTTCGTATCATCACCAATAGGTACCTAATGATGCGGCCAATCCTTTGAGCAGCAGAATAGCCTTGCTCCCGTCTCATTGGCCCTATCACTTTAGAGTCTTTGAATGACTAAGGTGTGGCAGTGACAGTGGCAGGCAGCAACAGCCCTATTACCACCCGACTTCTCTTTCACCATCGAGTGCAGGTAGGTAGGTACTTGCGTGACACAGACTTTCAATCACAGTCAACTATGACTGGAGCATTAAGTAAACAAACTTTGCCAGAACCTGTCAGATTTCGGCACAAGGTCATCTTTTTCTATCCCCCAGAATCCTCTCCCTCTAACTTCCCTTCTCTCCACCCCCCTTCAACAACAATAGAGAGGGGCCATGGGTCTCAAGCAATTCAATCTCGACCTCAGGGCCGCGATAGAAGCTCTTAATAGCTTCTCTAATGTATCAAATCTGCGCAAAGGCGATTCCGATGGAGAGATCGCTTTCACTTACACGCCCGAAGCAGAACACGGACCCGAACTACCTCCCATCGATGTCCAAGCCCTATCAAAGGATGCAGACTCATACCCAAACCACCCGGGCTTCATGATCTTCACTTCCTCAGAAACACCAAAAGACCTAGAGAAGTGGCTGGAAGAGACCTCTAGCTTGACCGATGGCATTACTATCGCTGATGCCATCACATTGATTTCTGGGACACTAGCTACAAAGCTGAGCATTTCCGATCAGTCAACTTCACAGACGCCGCCCTATTACGGCAAAGAATCAGATGATGATCTACTCTCTGATGGTGATGACTCCTTCTATGAAGCCGAGTTTGATGAGATAGATATCGACCCTTTACTACCTGGCGCATCTGCCTCGGAGAAACCCACTGAAGCTGATGATCCAGAATCAATGATACGTCTGAAGCGTCACTTGCGAGAAGCCAAACGAGAGGGGTTCTGCATCTCCATCCCCCCTGAAGAAATACGCCAGTCGTCTTTCGGTATCTTCTCGCTCTCTATTCGAGTATGCAAACTTGGAATCCCTGAAGATGCCCTGGAAGCTTGGGGTATTGAGCCCACAGAATACATTGTCATGCTTTGCAAGCTACCATCTACTTATCCTCATGTATTGGATTTCCAGCGTTTTTCTCCCGACCAAACTCGGATGAGCTTCAAACTTGGTAAATGCAGCAGTCCGCGCCCAAGTTATAAATCCATGAGGCATATGTTTGCAGGAGCGGAAGAGCCAGTAATGCTAATAGACAGAGACGCAGAGAGCGCGGATTCCTTTATTCCGCTCTATATGTCGCTGTCTCTTGACGCACTTCTTAACCGTTTATTTCCAACTCTTTTACGGCTGCGACGATCAGAAGGAATATCATGGGATGAAGCACGAGAACTGGAATACAACTTGAGCCTAGGTCACCATCCTAGAGACATGTTAGATCACGCTCAAGACAAGATTGTCTATCAGGACCGAGAGTTATCTGACGAGTCGTTCGAGCCTGAGTTCCTTCGGCATGATTACGTGTCGAGCAATGCAGACGAGCTCAACATTATTCTTATTGCGATGCAATTCGGCCTCCAGAGGTTGATTAAATGCACCAAGTACTGTCTGGTTTGCCATCGAAGAGCAAAAGGAGGGTTTGAGGCCGTAAAACCTTTCGTGTGTGAGAATGAGCTTTGCCTCTACCAGTATTTGTCCCTGGGTTTCGGCCAGAGCATCGAACACGATATTATCAACAACCCATACGTGGTCGACCTTCTTGTGAGCTTCTTCTATGCTGCTGTCATCCGCTCTCGTCTCCGCGAGTTTCCCAGAGGACTGGGTCTCAAGTGTCCCTCGTCAGCGTTCACAGCGAGTGCTTCTACCCCGGTCAGCGCTGTCGCTGACTTCGAAACTGGCCTGTTGAGGTTTGAATCCAAAGACCTTCATACCTGTAGAACTATCAAAGCAGGCCATTGGCTGATGCTTTTCGTCCCTGGAGCCAACGCGCTGGATTCGCAGATACCAGTCATGAGAACATGTAAGTGAAACCGAAAGCATGCAATACCATGTCAAGTATCGGCTTGGACAAGAAGACTAATGATGTGTTCAGACCGTGAAAAACATATATGTTATATCGAATCGTGCATCGATACCGACTTTACATTCAAGGTCATGCATACGTTCACGAGTCTTGACACTATTGGACAGGAAACTTCAGAAATTTCCGTGAATCAGGTCACTCAACCTACCCCAGGTGGTGTAAGAGTATTGATTTACAAGTATGGTCAAGACATCGATGAACTTGAAATTGCGGTTCGTGATGAAGCACTCTGCTTCATGACCAGTTGCATCCCACCCGTACAGACAATGAGACAATACCTCATAGAGGTACCCGGGCGCCGGCTCTCCTCCTGGAGAGGAATCGAAGGGTCAGCACTCCGTCTGCTGAACTGGATCGTTGCCTCGAATAGGTCACATATTGTACAGGATAGCCCAGTTCCTGGGGCATCTGCAGCAGAGGAACAAACACAGAATACCAGCGCCAGCAGCAGCCTTGCCCGCAGCGCACACTCCCAGTGGATGCAGTTTCGCTTTGCCCAGGGTTCTCCTGAAAAGGAACACATTTTCTTCAATGAGCTGCAGAAAATATCGAGATCTCGAACCGGTAAAACCTACCAAACACTCTTTGCATGGCATGGAAGCCCTCTTTCCAACTGGCATAGTATCATCCGAACCGGTCTTGACTTCTCGAACACGCTTCATGGGCGTGCCCATGGGGACGGCGTTTATTTGGCAAGAGATTTCGATACTAGTCGCGCATATTCCAACCGTGAAACTTTGAAAGTGTGGCCAAGCTCAGCATTGAAGACCACGAGTGTTATAAGCATGTGTGAGATCGTCAATAGTCCATCTCAATTTGTGTCAACGAATCCATTTTTCGTCGTCAACAGGATCGATTGGATACAGTGCCGCTATCTCTTCGTTCAAATCCAATTACGGCAACCAGAATCCTCAATTACCGGATCCTATGAAGGACTGTTTCCTGACAGGGTACAGGGCGAGGACTATATCGAACAAGACCCTGCTTATCGATTAACTCATGGAATGCTACCAGTTCATATCCCTCTATCAGCCATACCAAAATCTCGCCGACGTGCATTCGGAAAAGGCCAGCAGAATGGCACGGGCTCATCCATAGACCACCCTATCATTGTTGATGATTCGGATTCAAACGGAAGCCCTAATCTCAACGATTCAGGCTCTTTGGAAAGTCCAGAGACAAGTGACGATATCGATGTTCTGCTAGCTTCGGATGATGAAGGTGATGGTCTTCAGTCGGTGGGAACACGAAAAAGACGGCGGACGTCTACAGACTCGGGTCTTGGTGAAACGCAACGGGGACCTGACGATGTAACACAATTTCAACCAGGTCAGCTTGACATTAATTCTCTTCCTAAGCTCGCTGAGCCTACGTGGGCATCATCTTCACCAGCTGCTCTACGCGCACTCAACGGCCAGATCAAAGACCTACAAAAGACCCAGTCCAAGACCAACTTGGCCACGCTGGGATGGTACATCGACTTTGACAAACTGGATAACCTCTTCCATTGGTTCGTCGAGCTTCACAGTTTTGACAGGGACTTACCACTTGCCAAAGACATGGCCAGCCATGGATGCTCGAGCATCGTGCTTGAGCTTCGATTTGGTGCTTCTTTTCCGATATCGCCTCCTTTTGTTCGAGTGGTGCGGCCTCGCTTTCTACCTTTTGCTCAAGGAGGTGGAGGTCATGTCACCATTGGCGGCGCTATATGCTCAGAGCTGCTCACAAACTCAGGCTGGTCCCCGGCTCTTTCATTGGAAAAGGTTTTCCTTGAAGTCAGATTGAATCTCTGCGAAAGGGACCGTCCAGCTCGTCTCGAAAGAGTCCATCATATAAGTTTGGGGACAGTGGACTACAGTATGTTTGAGGCTGTGGATGCGTACCGACGAGCGGCTGCAGCCCATGGGTGGCAGATCCCTTCCGATCTTCAGATGTTGCAATCCATGAGTAACGTTACTGAGACGTAGTGTAATCAACAAATTGGGGACCCCTTTCTGACAGATATAGAGATTGTGTGCCCGCCTTGTCACGAATTACGAGTTATGAGTACTCTTGTTTTTCCAATGGGGAAATTGGCTGAGAACCAGACTCAGGACATCCAATAAGTAGATTACAGGTAGCAATAAAAGCCAATCTACGATGATGTTTCTCTTCACAACTATACTATTCACTTGACTGCTGATGGAACTATATACCTAGTTTTCGTCTTACGATCGACATTCCAGAACAGCATGAAGTGACATATTTAACATTTTTTTGTATATTTATTTCTTGAACTTTTTGACAGCATCGCCATTTGCAAGGCTAACTGAACCGCCGAGCTAGTCTCCCGTCACAGCACAGCAACTAGGCCAGCACCTGTCTACTTTGTTTGGATGATCCAAATTTCTACGTTTTTGATTTTACTTCTATGCATTTGCAGTGCAGGACCGGGATGAGAGAACCGAATCTCCGAGAAATGTCCTTTGGTTTATATCTCCAAACATACCACACTTTTTTTCCAACCTCGAAAGGTCAAGAAATACAGGTATTACCCCAAGATAGATGTTTAGAGAAGATTGTGTAGAGCAAAGAGAAGAATTAGGTCCCAGGAAAAGGAGAACACGATAGTCCAGGCTAAGGAATAGGTGAAATTGTGCAGCATAGCAGAAAGCAAGTTAACCCGTGCCCCAACCCGCGCTGCAGTCGTTCAACCAAATCCCACCCTCCCATAATCTTCGTCGCACACTTGTCGTGTGCTGGTCCAAGTACCTGATCGATGTTGTTTGATGAGTGTAAATGGGAAATTTTTAGAAAAAAAAAAAAAAGAACGCCAGCAAACCAAATCTGGCGGACGGCGAATGCAGTATGATGCAGAAGCTCCCCGGTAAACTCCAAAACGAAAATATCCCATATCATTTCAGCGCGCCGCAACTCGGGATAAAACTTGCGACATCTGTGGCAGAGGAATATGCCCCGTGGAAACACGGGTACCCAGTAATCTCGACGTAGTGCTATTCATGAGGAAACAAGCCCTCACATGATTTGAGTAGATGAAATCCTGTTGACAAGCCGTAAGTGCGCTTCCAGCACTCTAGTTGTGCTGGAAAAGGACGCTGATGGACTCGCCGTGATGAACACGACGGATAGCCTCAGCAAAAACGGCCGAGATATCGAGTACCTCAAGCTTGGGGCAAAGACGACGATGCTCGTTTTGAGGAACAGAGTTGGTAACAAGCATCTTGTCAATGGCAGAAGCATTGATACGTGCGATAGCGTCGCCACTGAAGACACCGTGGGTGACGAGGGCATAGACTTGAGTAGCGCCCTCCTTCTTCAGGAGCTTCGCAGCACGCGTGATCGTGTTACCAGTATCGACAATGTCGTCAACTAGAATGCAGATGCGGTTTGATACATCTCCAACTAGCATCATACTGGCGTTGCGATGCTCGGTAAATCGAATGGGCCGTCGCTCCTTTGTAGCAAGACATGAGTTTTCAAAAGCAGCAAAATCAGAATTCTGTGGTATTACCTTGTGAATCAGAGCAAAGTCAGTCTTGAGACTGTCCGCAATCAAAGTAGCTCGCTTTGCACCTCCAGCATCGGGAGACACAATGACAGCGGTGTGGTGGTTAGGGATTTGAGATTGGATGTAGTTCTGAAGTAGCGCCTTTCCGTACAGGTTATCGACAGGAATGTCGAAGAAGCCCTGGTACTGAGGATCGTGCAAGTCCATCGTGATGATATGATCGGCACCGGCGCAGGTGAGCAAGTCGGCGACGAGAGTGCCAGCCTGAGCGATCCACTGCTTGTAACCAGGCTTAGGCTGGAAAGCGGAGATGTTGGACTGGTTCTCATAGTCGTGGGTGGTGTAGGCGTTCCTTTGGGAAGAGGTCGAGTTCTCTGCGTGGTGTCCACGGGCCTCAGAGGTGCTGCTGGAGATAGTGTCTGAGCGGCGAGGAGTGCTGAAGACGCCATTAGTGCCGTTAGCACCATTTGTCGCGCCCTCGTGTGCGAGAGCTGTTTTCGAGAGCTTCTCGGTCAAGTTGTTGACACCATTGGGCAGGCCAGCCGACTTAGGGCCACCTGGACGAGGTGTGGGAGGAACACTCTCGAATGTGTAGTCTTTGGAGGAACCAGAGATCTGCGACAAAGGTGCGCCGGCTTTGTTATAGGGCCAGTCGGGTTGACGCGAATAAGGGAAGAGTGGGACAACGGCGGTGACTCGTTTCGCAGAGCCAGTTTTGCAGGCTGAGATCATGATACAGAGATCGATGAGGTTGTCGTTCACGTTGCCGGAGCCAGATTGTATGATGTAGACATCTTTGCCGCGAACTGAGTCCTTGATTTCGCAGCGACTCTCCCCGCCAGAGAATTTTCCAAGAATGCGATTGCTTGCCGGAACACCCAGAATTTGGCAGACATTTTCTGTGAGTTGCGGGTGGGAGTTGCCTCCCAGAACAACAATATTGCGCACCATGGTGTAGGTGAAGTTGTGTCGGTTTGCGGTTGAAGTGAAGGTTGCTGTCGGCTAGAAGAGCAAAAAGTTTTGATGCGGCGAAGGACGGAAGCGGAAAACGGATGTGGAGGGGCCCCGAATCGGAGGGGGATGAGTACGTAGTTTTTTTTTTTTTTTTTCTAGTTTTTTTCCTTCCTCTGAGGGGGAAACGAGACCGAGTCAAGAGCTTCTAATTATAAGCGGTGGAATGGAGTTTCGACTGCGGTTGATGAGACAATGCAGAGATGGAGAAGACCCGAGACAATCCGAAACAGGTCGGAGTAGGACTGAATCCAGTCGATATGGAACTTGAGGCTGGATTGAAAGGTTGCAAGTTTAAACTGTGTTGACGTCCTATTGTGATTTTTTTTTTTTTTTTTTTAAACTCGGCCTCTGTCAATGGCAGCCCCGGCTTCTAGGCTACCTAGGTTGGAGCGCAGCAACGGCAGTATGTGGAGTGGAGAGCTTGTGGATTTGGCGGAGGTGTGATTGGAAATAGGTCGTTCAAGTGTCGAACCGTGCTGGCAAGAGTTGGCTAGCCTGGCCTGGCCTGGCAAGCAAGCAAGCAAGCAAGCAGTGTCTGGTACGGCACGGTAATGCAATGTGAAGCCGTGAACGCTGTAGCCGATGCCTATTATTGACGGAATTGGGGAATCTGGATGGCTGCGTCCAGATAAAACGTTTTGGCGGACCGACAGGGATTCAGGGCCGAAGTTGACGCACAGGAGAGTCGGACAGGGCCAAACCGACGTCACTGTGCTGTGCTGAAGCAGGCGGCTCTGGCTCAGTATTCAGTACTCAGACGCTGGATGACAGCCCGGGCAGGGATCTCCAAGTAAACAGACGGTCTGCCGGTGTCGGAGGCAGTATAATATTTCGAGCAGACAGTATTTACTATGAGGCGCTCGACAATAAAGGGAGCTGATATTTATCTCCAAGGAGAAGATGCTGATGGAAGGGAGACTCCCAGAGGAACCACAGCCAAGCGACAATCGACGAAATAAGAGTCGAGGATGGAGCGCGATGGTCGTAACGACGGCGGGCAGTCCCTGGGTGGAGGAGTGGAGATGATGGGGATTGAAAGAAGATCACAGGCCCATTGTTTGAGATGCTGAATGCTTTTGTAGGTAGTGAGCAGTTGGTTGTAACTTGTGTGGGAGAGAGTGAAGTTGGAGAGGTTGAGTTTATTATGGCCAAATCAGAAAGCATCCGTTGAGCTCATTGTCAAAGTTGGGCTTGTAAATGGATGAATTGACGTTAGAGCCTGTACTGTATGGATGTAATGAGGTGATCGGGGAACGAACCCCTCCAGCAGCCAAGAAATGGATACGATGACATGGTGGCACCCGCTAAAGTTGACATTTCCACAGGGTACCTTGGACGTATTAAAATCGGTAAGACATTAACTGACGTCTTGATACTTTCCGATCTGGATATATCCGATACTTTGCAATATCTGATTCTTTTCTTGCATTATGGATTATAACAAGCTCTTATCTTGGCCA
This sequence comes from Fusarium mundagurra, assembly GCA_013396205.1. Classification (NCBI taxonomy): domain Eukaryota; kingdom Fungi; phylum Ascomycota; class Sordariomycetes; order Hypocreales; family Nectriaceae; genus Fusarium; species Fusarium mundagurra. The sequence goes on along the minus strand of JAAOAN010000289.1, from coordinate 20,139 downwards.
TGTTACATATACTATTTTCTTCCAATATATTTCAAAACAATTACCTTTCAACTTGAAAAGCCAGAGGTACCTACCTATTATACGTGGGTGACTGGTACCCACCCCCGCCAATTCTCATGTATCCAGGGTACTCTAGAGAGTCGGCGCATCTGGAACTCCTCCGTCTGCCATTTACATTTGAGAACCCCCATGGGCATGGGTATATGAGAGATAAAACTAAAACGTATTTCCAAACACGGATAGCTGTTGCATACCGCCATTCATAACCCGAACATCCCGTTCTCTTGGTCTTGATATCAAGTTTTGTATGTATTCCAGGCCTAACTTAGTACCTAAGTATGTAGAGGAAAACTCGGCCCTCCCGCAAAACAACTTTCTCCGTAACGCCGTGAATGAGGGGCCAATAAACTCTTTTGCTTGGACTGTACGGCATTGGATGCTCAGCCTGGCAACTATTCTCTTCAGTTCCGTTTGAGTAAAACATCCCTTCTGCATAAAGGACCTAGCTATCCTCCCATGTCCAAATTCTACGCCGAGGTACCAATAAGCATAACCATTGTCTCAGCCTGGAACCTGTCGAGGCTTCTAGCTTCCTATTCTTCTGACATGGCCGGCATCGGTCAACCTTTGTTCTGGAACAGTGGCTTGCATGTATGGCATGCCTTGTCCAGCGGAGATGCACGCGACCTCCTTCTTCGAACATAGTGGCACGCAGAGAGCTAAGACAGATAAATTTGTCAATTCGACATATTGTCCCGTTAGATGATGCCATTGGGCATCATATGACTCCCTATTGGATCCTGTACATGCATACATACTACCGCTACCGGTACATGCTCAAGATCCTCTCTACCTTCGCGGATCTCTCTCGGTTTCTCTGCTAACAATTGGAACCCCTTATTGGTTCGATGTAGAATAAGAATTCATTGGACGGAAAAAAAGAAAAGAAAGAAAAAGCATAAACTGATGCACTCTGACGTGTGTGTCCAAACTCTTCCCCAGCTTTTAGCCAGACTCACATGCAAAAATACACCGCGTTAAACTTCAAGTGTTAGCTTTACCCAATAAGAGCCCGCTCCTAAATTCACACAAGGTAGCAGAAGCCAAATCGTCAAGGAACAAGCTGCAGTGTAAAAAAGAAGAGAAAATGGAAGCCCCCAGTGTCGCACAAGAATTACAGCACGTTCCAGGCCTGCATCCACTGGAATACTTCCGCTGAATCAGAGCCCATCAAAGCTACTGATCCTCTGATTGGCCAGAGCTAGATCTTATCCTTTCGCGATACTGGACTCCACTATTGATCTAGACTTTCATTCAATGCTTCATATCAATCTCACAGCTCGTTGCATGAGCTCACCCACTACTCACCATGAAGATCCTTGAGGCACAATCGGCTGTTCTCACGAATTACGAGGTGTATCAGCACGTATCAGAGCAGCGTGAACGATACAAAAATGCCAAGCGCCGTGGTCCCCCAAATCTCGAGACGGTAGTTCGCGAGGTAAGATTTTTTCATTCATATCAAATTTAATGCCCAGAAAACACAATTGACACTCGTTACAGCTCCTCCAATATCTTCGCACAAACCCGGGCCCTCTAAGTCAAGAACCCCTTCCCTACACCGAGGGATGCATTTCCAGACTTCTACAACGCCTACGGCCTTACAACCTCGCCAAGGGTGAAGTAGTCATGATCATCAACCTGCGCCCCGCCTCAGTCGCTGCTCTCAATACTGTTGTAGAGGAGATGTCTGAGCGATTCAACGAGGAGCAGCAGGAAGCCATGGTCACTATTATCGCTGAAGTCCTTGGCCAATTCCCTGCTACGGAGGAGGGTGCTGAGGAAGAGGGCGCTGATGTTTCTATGAACGACGCCGCTGCCTGAGCTCTCAGCCCACCAATATAATAACTAATTATCAACTCATGTTCCCACTACTCGATCACAGTATCCGCGCCTCTCAAATCTCATATTACTGCGCATGTGCTTGCGCTCTGGCTGCTTGCGCCCGTTGTCGGAGTCATGGCCGTCTTGCACAAATCTTCAAACGCCAGCTTCAACAATTCACCCGTCACCGCCGAACACTCAACATATCGATCAGCCCGTAGAGTCTGCGCAACCTGGTATCCTTCTTGCGGATATATAATTCCGTTTGGGTCTTGCTCCGATCTCAGATCACGCTTCAGCCCAAGGATGATAAGGGGAAGGGTATCGATGCGTTGAAACGATCTCTTGATTTCGTCTTTCCACTATCAAGTCTGAGTTGTATACTTGGTACTGTTTATGGAGCGCTTACATATCTCTGCATATTGATCAAACTCAACCGTTGGCTGATGTCGTAACAAATTACAATGGCATCAGGGTCAAGGGTTCTCCAGTTGTCAGGACATGATGTGTCGAAGAACTCGAACTGAAGCTTTTTGGCTCCTGTCTGAATACCGAAGATGAAAGGTTGATCCATATCACGGAGCATGGGAATCGGGTTGACTTTTTCACCTGCACTGAGTCGGCTAAGGATATGGATTTAGTATGATACGTCGAGGAGTCGATAGAGGAATTTAGACTACATACGAAAGAAAGGTCGTCTTGCCGCACTTTTCATCGCCTACAAGGAGAATCTTGATCACCTCGGGGTCCATTTCGATGTGAGAGTGCCAAAGTCGTTAATATGCTTATATTCAAGTTTGATGTATGGAGAATGGACCAGCTCGAGAAGAGCAGATATGGCGTCTATTAAATGAAGGCCAGAGATAGAGATGAGATGAGAGCTGTACGTAACTTATCAGTATACCCCCAACTGTGGCGCCCCGTCTAGCACAGCCACATATTCCGACAAGCCACATCTTGAACTGCAGCAAAGCCCTTTTCCACTTGTAAACTTCTGACGGGTCTGCATATAATCGCCCAAAATTGGAACCCACCAACTTCATGAGACCCTTTAGCCGTTGTCTTGGGCGTCAAACTTCGCTCGAAGGTATAGCCAGCCGAGCCAAAACTCGAAAAGTCTCGCAACCTAAACCTCAACTGACAAAATCATCAAGTGGTGAATCTCTAAAACTTCCTGTGCAGCCTCAAGGTGCCAAGTACCTCGTCATGTCTGCAGAGTCGAATTATCAGTCATGGACCAAAAACGGTCTCATTCAGAAAGTCAAGGAACTCGAGGCTGAACTCAGAAATCGGCCTGCTCCAGAGCCAAAACTTGTATCTGAGATTCAGCCTGAAAAGGAAGACGGAGATGAAGCCAAGAAGACGAAACCAAAGGGAAGGAAAAAGATGGACCCCAGCAAATATTCTACACGATATATCGCCTTGAAACTTGCATATCTGGGCAAGAATTACGGTGGCTTTGAGTTCCAAGCCATGGCCAACGCTCCATCAATCGAGGAGGAACTATGGAATGCTCTCACAAAAGCATGCCTCATCTTTCCCGAAGATGAACGAATTGTCGATTTTGACTGCTGCGAGTATTCAAAGTGCGGTCGAACAGATAAAGGAGTCAGTGCCTTCGGTCAAGTCATCGGCCTCCGAGTTCGAAGTAACAGACCCTTGCCTACAAAGCAAAGGCGTCTAAGTGAAGCAGGTGAGGCAATGGCCGTTGACGCAAAAGCGGGAGAGAATGCAGAAGAAGCTCCCGTAAAGGAGACACCACCTTTCGATGATATCAAGGATGAGCTTCAATACCCTCGACTACTTAACCGTGTTCTACCCCCTGATATTCGCATCCTCGCCTGGTGCCCCTCCCCGCCCCCAGACTTCTCTGCCCGTTTCTCATGTCGCGAGCGTCAATACCGATATTTCTTTACACAACCTGGTTTCACTCCTGAACCCAGCGCTCGTGGTGCAAGGAATGGCTGGCTCGACATTGAGGCGATGCGCGAGGCTGCTAAGCGCTACGAAGGCGAGCATGATTTCCGCAACTTTTGCAAAATCGACCCTGGAAAGCAGATCACAAACTTCGTTCGCACAATTTACGAGGCCGACATCGAAGAGGTCAAGGACGTCAGCTCGGCTTTGCCATATCTTTCTGGATCCACGTATGTCCCTGCAGGAGGCTTGCCCAATGACGGCACTGTGTACCCCAAGGTGTACTCGTTCAATGTTCGAGGGTCTGCTTTCTTGTGGCACCAGATTCGTCACATGGTTGCTGTGCTCTTCCTTGTAGGTCAGAAGCTGGAGACACCTGACGTTGTGACGACTCTGCTCGACGTTAAAGCCAACCCCTGCAAGCCTAACTATGTCATGGCAGACGAAGTGCCTCTAGTGCTCTGGGACTGCATCTTCCCTGGCACAGATTCTGCCCCGGTCGACCCCTCGGCCAAGAAGACTGATGGCCTTGACTGGGTGTATCTCGCAGATGACCCTGCGCTTAGCAAGCCTGGCCCCTTTGGTGTCATGGATGGTATGTGGGCGTATTGGCGGGAGCGCAAGTTGGACGAGTTGCTCTCAAATCAATTATTGCAAATGGTATCTACGCAGCGCAGCAAAGATCCTTCGAGGCATGTCACTCGCCCTGAGCCCTCGGGTAAGCAAGCGAACAGTGTAGTTGTCTACGAGGGCGGTAACGGTGGCCGTATGGGTGGCCGCTATGTGCCATTGCTGCAAAAGGTTAAGCTGCAGTCTCCTGAAGAGCAGAATGAGAGATATGCTATAAGAAAGGGGTATACTAGCTCAGAAGATATGCGAAACCAGAAGGGGATTGGGAAGCGAAAGGCAGATGAGGCCATGGATGAGTAGACATCGCACAATGCGTTTCAGGATAAAAATAAATAAAGAATTAAATCATATCATCGGATGCTGGGCACATCCAAGTGGTAAAATTTCCCCTATGGGTATAACGCCTTTTAGCCCAGTGATTTATCCTCTCCTCTTTGCTCATACAAACATCGCCGAACGCCCCTCCAAACTTCTTCCACAATCTTTCGTCGTGGTAACAAGCCTGGAAATACAACCACCACATCATCCTCGCCTTCGACTATGACAATGAGGTAGTATCTCACCTCGAACCCAAGAAAAGCCTCATTGACGAGAATGTCTTGGATCTTCTCGGTCGGTATGAACCTCGTCGCCGTACCTGCAAGATGACTCCCTGGACTTTCACTAGTCTGCACACCCAAGCCTCTCATGACGAGAATGCTCTCGCTGGCGTAGCCTCTTCGACTGGATAGCCACAGCACAGCTATACTCACGGGAACGAGGACAGATAGTGGTATGTTTTGCGCAAGGGCGGCTGTCGAGGTTGGTGCACGGAGGTATGAAGCTGGTATGATCTTGAGGAGAGAGGGAGGGGCGTAGGCGAGGAAAGGATGTAGAGTCAGGCGCGCGTGGAGAAGAAGAAGGGCGAAGACCGAGAGGAGAATTTGACAGATGATGAGTAGTGTATGTAGAGCTGGTGGTATCGGTCGGAGAGTCGTGACAGTGAATTCGGCGGTTGTTGGAGAGGGATGTCGAATGAGAAGACGGGGCGATGTTGAGAGCATTGTGACAGGTTGGAGTATGTCCAATGATCGATCATGGCTGTAAAGAGTGTTTCGGGGGAATTGATAGCAGGGAGTCTTCGGCGAAGTCGAACTGGCTTGTTGTTATTGAAACATGATTGTGTTGTGTAATTGTGATCGCAATGCGATTACAGTGTTGAAGGGTAAATCGAAGCTGTTCAGTGGCGATCCACTGAAGCTACAGGTGTCACCCACTGTAGCGCCCAAGCACCGCCCCACCAGCCACATTTTGAGGCGAAGGGTATATAAGTTGTTAGTACTGACATGATTCTCGACTGTAATGGTCTAACGGTGAAGGCGTTCAAACCCGCTCAACCGCCCATCCCAATACTGTGGTGCTTCGGTATCTCAGCCCTCCGCCGCGCCCCGCCCGAACGCTGCGGTGGTCGCCCACTCGTGCAGGTAACTCACGATGCTGGAACTTTGCGGCCCTAAGCACTGGAGATGACCCTTGAGGGAGGTTTCACTCTGCAGAGATCTCTCCCCCGTCGCGTGGCGGGTGGGAACACGTTAGTGCGGGGGGATTTGGGATGGCAAGTGGATGAGATGGAACAGCCAACTGTCTTTTTTTCTTTTTTTGCAATTTTTGATAATTGACATCAACCAACAATAGTATTGTAAAATATTAATATCGCCTCTTCTATAATCATTCAATCATATGTCAGCTTCTCGTACTCATGCGACATCGGGCTGCGGTGATTCGAACCCTGAAGTGCATCTTATACCTGGCAGACGTGAAGCTATCACCACTCCTTTGCTTCAGAAAATCTGCTCCCAACACACACGCATACAAACACAATTGCGTATAACTATATTGTAAAGCAGTTGTTCATTCAATTCGTAAATACTAAAACCCTCCGGGGGAATCAAAATGCATTTCCAACTCAGCCCGTTTCAATCAATTCCTACCCATCTTTCGCACATTTCCATTTCCATTTCCCTTTTCCTCATCCCCTAACTCAAACAAGTGCCGTGAGGCAACATTGTATAAAGCAGTCGCTACGTTAATCCCCTGTCACTCACTTCACCCATTTTTCTCATCCATCAGCCTCCGTCAGCCTGGATCCCCCGGATGACCAATATTTACTACCTCCAACATTCCGCCTTCAGGTAAATATAACAAGATACAGTACGAGTACTGCCTCCATCCTCCTCAAACATAGTCCGTAAGTAAGTGTGGTCGTAATTTGCAGAAACCTTCATGGTCCGACCAAAAAGAAATGTAAATTCGTATACGTTCATTGGCATCCTTGCCAATAATGCGAAAAGGGCCTTGAGAGATCCGAAAGTGATATCAAGAGTGAAGAGAGAAACAAGATGCAGTAGTTTCCAGTCGTCATACAGCTAAATCCCTGGAGAAAAGGACAGAAGTATAATGCCAAAATGCGAGCCCCGAAGGACTATGGTATCGACTCGGGAGGAGAGAGAACGCCGATCGCCATGCACAGAATCGAACAATACAAAGTTTATAGGGAGTGGTAGAAAGGAAGAAAATATTGCACAGCGCGCTGGCCACCATCGCGAGAGACTTCCTAGATCATCTCGTTTCGGTTCAAGCCAGTCGACAGGTGCTTGTTTCGAGAATCAATTGGCGAACGCAAAACATCGGGGTTGAATGACACCGGTGGGGGAGACTTCATCTGTCGAGGCATGGGAATACTCTCGTAGGGAGCCTCAAAAGGAGGAGACCGGACATACTCCTTTCGACTGCGGCTGGCAGAACGGAGTCGCTCAGTGGCCTTGTGAATGCGGCCTGAGATGCTGCTGCTATCTCCAATGCTTCTGCCTCGGTTGTGGCTCCTGTGGGAAGCTGGAGCAGGAGGGCTGGCCTCTGAAGCTTGGTCATTGCCAGATGATAGATCGTCGTCCATGACAATCTCAATCATGCCTGATGCAACAGCGCCAGCCTGCTGATGTCGCTGGGCGTGTTGCAGAGGGGCAGGAGGCGGTGGAGGCGGTGAAGCCAAATGCCTGAGTTCCTTAAGAACAGGGGGTGCTGGAGGAGGTGGTGGTGGTGGCATAGGGTCTTCGTGAGAACGTCGTCGCTCACCAGGGACAACCTCTTCGATGCGTCCAACACTGTTCTTGCGTGCAAAGCGAGCAGGGCGCTGGCCAGGCTCATCTGGAATAGGGGCTGACATGCTACGAGGAATAGGAGGTCGTGCCGGTGGTTGGTAGACAGTGGATGGCAGCAGAGTGAGACTGGGCTCGGCAACTGGCTCTTCTCTCTCAGGAGACTGTTGAGGTGAGGTTTCTGGAGAGTATCGTTGAGTAAAGCCAGCTGGAATACTGGGCACGTCGGGCCTCGGCGTGCTTCCGGATTGATCATGGTTGCCCTCAATGATAAGTCGCATGGCTTTGGGGGTCGCTGGAAGTCCAATAACAGGTCCGTTACGGGCGTACATGCTCCTTTGTGGTGGCTCAGTGGCACTGCGAGGTGGGATATCGTCAGGCAGCGGCTTTGGCTCAGCAGTCTCAACCGTAATCGCAAGAGCAGGAGAGAACTCGTTAGGGTGAGGGATTGATGGTGTTTGGGCACGTTTGGCCAGAGACTTGCGGCGCTCCTCGAGTTCTCGTGCAGCCTGCTCCTTCTTTCGCTGACGCTCGTCCTTCATTTGCCTGAGATCACCAGCATGCTCAGTTGAGGCAGCTCTGCCATGGATAGAGATAGAACCATCGAAATTGGCGACCTCAGAGTTGGCCCTGCGTCGATGTTCCGAAGCATCTTGCTTACTCAAGGCCGGTGAGCCAAGACCTCGGCTGCCACTGCGGCTGTGCTTGTTCCTGAATTCCTCTTGGGCAGCCATGGCTGCTCTGTAGTCCTCTTCATCCTCAGAGCCTTGATAATGGTGAATGGCAGCGCTCAGAGGCAAGGGTGAAGAAGGAGAGCGTTGTGCAGAACTCTCCCGGCCTTGACTTCGGCCACGGAGTGTAAGAGCCGGTGGGCGAGAGCGGCCTTCTGGACTCCTGCGGCGGCTTCCACGGCTTGAATTGCGGCTCTTTGGCTTGACAGTTGATCCGCTAACCTTACGTACCGTGTTTGGCTCAGCGACCTGACCATGTCGTGGAGTGCTCAGGTTCAGCAAGTCCTCTGGAGACATGGGGATGGGGGAAGTAGGCGATCGTTTCGCCTTGGGCCAATTGCGAGCACTAACACGTCCACGCTCCTCAGAAGGTTCTCGGGAGCGTGCAGTTCGCTCTCGGCTTCCAGGACGACTGCGTGAAGCATCCCGAGTTCTTGAATGGCTACGCTGGCGACTGCGCTGTCTCTTGGAGTAGTGATTGGCAGCATCCAAGCTGTGGATGTAGTCTTCTCGGTTTCGCACAGCTTGGTGGCGAAGACTTCTTCCAGCGCTTGATGCAGAAGTGACAGAACTTGTCACGGAGGCAGGACCTCTGCGGCGAGTTGGCCAGTGGTAGCGAGTAGAAGAAGTAACCGACTGCTCTGGAGATGTAATGTCGTCGTGAGCCGGCCCAGGATGCAGCTGTAAATTCACACCGACAGGAATGCGGTCACGAGAGCCATTACGATGATTTCGTGATGCCTGTTGCATCTTCAACATAGTGGCCTGGTCGGGTGGTGGTGGAAAATCACCCTCACTTGGTTGGACAACGCGTTGAGCGTGCTCTCGCATCATCATTGGGCTCGCAGTAGCAGCGCGCTGTAATGCGGTACCCATCATCATGTTGTCATTGCCAGATCGTGTTCGAGCATGACCAGATCGAGGCTCATAGTCATATGGCACAGCAGACAGCTCAGCAGATCGAAGTGCCTCCCGGTTGAGGTCTGAGGGAATCTCACCAATGGACGGCAAACGCCCACGCCCTCGGGCAGACACTGGGGTATTGAATCTGCTATTGTTTGAAGGGCGAAGGAAGGCTGTGGTGGCTTCGTTGTTAGAGGCATGAGAGAAAGCGGGAGAACCGGCAGAGTCAGCGATAGGGGTAACACCCGCAGCAATTGGTGTTTGACCGCCATCACCAGCAAAGAACTTTGACTTTTGCGTTTGATCACCAAACGAGGTAATGAGCTTGAGAGCAGAGGTCTTTGCAATGCTGCGTTGGGGGCCACGTTGAACACCGGGAGGTGAGAGAGGAGGGCTTAAAATCTCAGGAATACTAGGGGTCATAGTCTGGAAGTTCAGCTGCGCGGCTGATGGAGAAGTCCAAGGCTCAGTAGACTCCTGGTCGGTGCAAGCAAAGCATCGGATTGCTAGCTGCTGTTGGCCATGTTGAACTGCCCATTCTCCCCATTTCCTGATAATGGCAGCTTGTCGTTCCCAAACACTGGGGGCTGAGAGGCATGTGAGGATCAGCGCCTCCATGTAGCGCTTGTGAGAGATATAAACCTCGATGGCGTCGTTATGATCACCCATACCAAGCATAATGGTAACTGCTGCGTGCACGTCACCAGCCTCAAGTAGGCGCTGGACGTACGTATGGCCAAGCTTCTGTTGTGAGGTATGGCCGCCAATGCCACTCAGAGCCAACAACATCCAGTCAGAAGAAGTCATGTTCTCAAAGTTTGCGTTCATGATGTTGGGATCGATATCACCCAGCCATTTGGCCAAGAGAATGCGGCTAGGAGATCCTTGGGGATGCCTACTCATCTCATCCCTAATGAGGTCTTCAACCTCCTTATTCCATCCAAAGATGGTGTTGAGCATTTGACGGCGCAGATCATCATTGGTGAGACGAGCACTGTTGGCACCCATAGCATGCTTGTAAGGAATATCACTGAGACGTGCCCGAGTAAACTTGAATAGGTCGTGCACCTTGTTGTCGTCAGGGCTGCGGGGAACTTCATTGCGCAGGCGAGAAGGTCTTCTTCGTGATCGGCTTGAGGCCATGGAAGGAACACTTGTAGTGCCAAGAGAGTATCCCATGGAATAAGTGTCCAAATCTCTTGTGTTACCGTGAGCACTGTTGCCAATAGTTGATGACCTGATCGAGGTTCCAGCCGAGATATAGGTGTTTTCTGACAGTCCTCTTGACCTCATGGACCCGGGGTAACGACCAGGGGTTTGAGATGATCCAGCTGAAGACTTAGATAAGGATGAGAGCCCACTTCGACTTGAGACAGGGCTAGCTGATTCGTAAGGCTCATTACCAGAGTCATAGGGTTGGCGTCGAGTTAGGCGAGCGAATGGCGATAGGTGATCCTCGTCACTCTCGGAAATATTCATGTCCAGGGGAATAGAGCTCGTCTCAGACTCGGAGGCGATAGTAGTAGCCGAGGTCGCTGATCGATCGCCAGTTTCTTCTGAGACTGGAGGCGAGGGTGGCAATAGGTTTGCTGGGTGTTGGACATTGGCGACCATGATGGCCGGTGAGTTCAGGTCGAATTGCTGCACGGTATTATTGGGGCCAAGGGTGAACAACGTGGCACCCGGGCCATAGACGGCAAGGCCGCGAACAAGATCGAGAGTCGGGATGGGATCATGAGTGACGTGCTTTGTCCTAACATCCCATGACTGTGTTTGCCTGTGCAGGTGTTAGTTGATGATAGGGGTCATGCAGCTAAGCGCGCGCGTAGCCTAAGGGGTTTTATGGTGGTGGCAAGTTGCAAACTTACGAGTCGGTGTACTGGATTATGCGGCCATTCTTGGACCATCCCATCCAGTTGGGTCCATCCATGGAGATCTCAGCCTTCTTGAGGTTTCGAACCACCTTCGCAGGGTCATCGACGCTATATTTCTTTGCCACGCTCCAGACTCGCAAGTCACCGTCACGCATCTGGACAGCAAGCATGTCCGACTTTTGCCGAGACGAGGAAGCATGCCACGCGAGATTCACGATAGGTGACGGTCCTCTGGAAGTGGTAAGATTGTGTAAAATAGTGAAGCGTGGTTGCAAGGTTGCAACAAATAGAGAGCCGTTCTGGTAGCTGAGACTGTGTTAGTGAGATTTGAGTGAGAGGAGGATAAGAACTCACCCGATGGCAAATGTTCGACAATCAGCTGATGGTGCCAATGCAGTGACTGCAATTTGGTCAATAGTCCTTGAAGAAACATGTTCAGATGTTGATGGTTCAAACATGATAATGCTTCCCTTTGTGTTGCCTTGAAATCGTTAGTCATGATCATGTGAAACTCATTCCAATAACTGACCAAAAGCCACATTGCCATTTTTCATCCACGCTGCGACAGTTAGGTGATCATAACATGCAAATCGAGAGATCTCATCGCCTGTCATTAGATCCCACACAATTGCTGTTTGGCCAGCATCGTAACTGACAACGAAGCGGCCACCACCAGCCTCACTCTGATTATCGACTGCTAGCAATTGAACCTCATCAGCGTGTCGAGAAAACCTTCGTTCAATGGTAAGAGTATCATGGTGACAGCAAACAACGGATGAACCCTGGGCGTACAAAAACATGGACGCAGTGGCGGCGCAGGGGTCAAAGTACTTTAAATCGGTAACGTGTGGCATCGTGGTGCTGTCTGGGACCTGCGACGTCTTACTCCTTGTTGCAGACCTTCCACCGGAACTTAACGATACGGTGCGATTCCGTGACGAACCGGCCACGGGGACGGACATGATGGACCTGATATTCTTTCTTGAATCTTGACCTGCGTTAACGGACCCCGTGTTAGCCAGTCGGATGACCACGGAGGGCTATGGCTGCTCTGCAAGGATGCCCGCCTTGTGCGACGCTGCACGTACTGTTCTGATGAATCGATGTCGACGACGAACGGCCCCCGATAGCGGGGTCTACACTTTTGTTGCTCTCGGGGTCGCAGGAACAGTCGGAAAGCTACACTTTGGGGCTGTCGAACATGCCTCGGAATCCTCTGCTGTCCGCACCCGGACAATGACGGTTTCTTGGTGTGTCGGTAAGCCAAAGTCTCGGATCGTGTTATACTGAATTCTGTTTCGTCACTGCGCGATACGATGCGATACGGGCACGCGGGTAGCGACGGACAAGTGAGGTTGGACAACGAACGGAACTCTTGGGGCTGTATGTCTCGGTCGCAACGGTGTATAGTAAGAGGCAGATGCGGTGAGGCGAGAGAAAAGTCTTCGGAATGCGAATTAGTGTGAATGTGAAAAAGTTGAGAAAGTCAAAACACGCAAGAAGGCGTAAAGAAAGACTCGATGTGTGTGGAGATGGGCAGAGCAATGGTTTTGCTTGTCAGAGAGCAACATCAACCAGGGCAACGGTGGAAAAAAACGACGCTACAAGCACAACTCGGCAACAGTGAGAATACAGCCGCCAACCCTGCTCAGATTCGATGTGATTGCCTGGGGTCGGACGACGCCAAATAGAGATGTGCGCGCAAAGTGGTCGAGGTCAAAGTGTAGCTACCAGGAAGAGCTTGGTAGTGGATGCGGATAGGGATGGGGGATGTGAAAGGGGTGTGACCCGGCGCTTGACTTGCAGACGTAGCTTGAAATCCCTTGAAGATGATTCTAGGGTCCATCAAACATGTCCTTGTGTAGGTAGACTAGGTAGGTGTGTGTATGCGTGTGCATGTATGCTGAGCGACAACATGCGACTTAGACGGAAGATATGACAAGGGCGAGACGTCCAGGGCAACATGCAGGAGACGTACAATGGACAATTAGGGGCATGAGGAAGCAGATAATACAGACAATTCCAAAAAGAAATGGATTGAAATTCCTACCTTGGTCCTTTTTCTCCTGAAGAAAAAAAAGTTGATCAGTCTCTTTGGGGGCTGGTGTAAACGGTCGTTGGTGGAGTTGTGATATCAAGGTTCAAGGTAACTGATGGAGCTGAAGATGTGACAGTGTGATGAGGCGACACCAACAGACAGGGAGACACAATACACAATGCAAAGGCGGAAAGAGAAGACTAAGAAGAGGGAGGCCCAAGAAGGGAATCCAGAGCAGAAAAGTGCAGGTTGAGATGATTTTGAGAAAGACGCAGACCCAGGGTTCATACCAGTGTGGGTGCCTTTTACTGCGTGTGCTATGTGTGATGGACCATCAATCATGGATCAAGGTCGGGGTCCAGAGTAAGAGATGGCGCCTAGAGAGTGGCGTACTGGCCTGTCAGTGGACGATTCAGAAAAGAGACGATATTAAAATAGAGCCCTGAGGGCGTTGGGTTGAATGGATCAGCGGAGACGGACCAGCTCATAGGCAATATGGCACCCAGGGGTCGTTTTGGAGGATGGTCGACGGCGGTTGGGGATTGGGAGCTTGGGTTAACATGAGCACCTTTCTGCTCGTCGGACTCGAGCTAACAAGTTGAGTGGGGTAGAAAAGCCGCAGACGACTGGGATCCCCTCTTGTATCGTTGACAGGGGGTTTGGGTATTGTATAGCATCAGACATCGATCTAAAAGACGCCAGTTGAGGCGGAGGCGGTCACCTTGACGTGAATGGATCGTGGTCGGCGGCTGCGGCCTTGCAATGACGAACAAAGTCCAACGTGGGATTGCCATCGCATCATAAATTGTCGACTGTGGATCTTGAAATAAAAGACAAGGCGAAATGAGAAGCAATGAGTCGGAGCAAGTCAATTGTCTAGCGAGCAATGCCCCCTGCCAAATTTAGCCTCGTGGGCTGGCCGCGTGCCGTTGAATTCGAGTCTCTCAGAAAAGTCGTTGGATAGCGCATCAAATTGTGTGGTTCACTAGACCGGGACCCTTGTAAATCTCCAGATCCATTCCGGCTTGAGACTCGAGGGACTCGGCCTATCAATCAATCAATTGTATTCTATTGTTCGCTTGCAAGCGCATGAATGGCTCGAGTTTCACCATTTGAGATATAACTCTTTATCATGAAAGCACGTCCTTGGTCGTCTCGATCTCCGCCGTCGTCTCATCCAAATTTCATCCTGAATTTGCATTGATAGGAATCCATCAATCATGTAGAGCACAGAAATCAGTGTCCCTGCTGCCCCTCTTTTGGTGAAATGATCAGAGGTATGCAAGTGGCGTCTGGTACGACGACAAGCGGTGCTTCTCAAGCATTGCAGGACAACACAGCAGAGCATAGTGCAGCAGCTTACTGTAGGGGCAGCACGGCGTCCTCCCACGCAGTGCAGTAGAAAACAGGCACCACGACATGATATGCTCGATCCAGTTGTTCTGGGTTTCCTTCGAGACCAAAGACTTGGTCGGTACCTTACATTTAGGTCTGTGGGTGCATCAACACAACATCCATCCATCCATCCATCTCTGATGGAAGCGTCACAGATGCTTCTCCAGGTAGAACGATGCAGCATATCCTACAGTGGGTGTTCTCTACAGCTGTAGTGGTCGATAGGGCATATAGCACGGTCGATTACAGTGCTCTATGGCCTCTGTCGGAGACATTTCGATGTTGATGAGATGAACAAGATAGAAAAACATGTGGTTGGGGAAACGAAACATGGGGGGCTTGAGCAAGCGCTTGTAGACTAACATTGATTGGCTACAGCTCTAAACCCCGCTTGCCAAAATTGTGCTACAGCTGTTTCTCGGCGCTTATTGGCCATGTTAGCTTAACGGGACGGGCCAATAAGCCGGCCGATCACCTCTATTGCAGGGGGTTAATCGCCCTCTCCTTCCCGTCCCGCTAGCGAAGAGGGTCCGTACCCACATATTTCTAACGGAAAGAGCAAGGAGCTCTCTCCGCATGGACGGACTTTGATGAACAATGTCATTCTATCAGCCTGTAGACGTTCTGATACTAAGAAGCAAGTTGCTTGGCGTGAAAATCAGATGATGAGGGAAATTTCGACAATAGTGTTTGATATGAAGATCGCGCGTCTAATATCCGAGATATTGTATGTATAGCTTAGCTACTGGTATCATTTCAGATAGAAATATCGCCTATCGACTGATATCCAACCAGACCGTAACTTATATGTTGCTTCTCCACTTTTGACCTCATGCGATATTTCGGAAGGAGCAAGTCTCGATGTGAACATTTTCACGCCTGACTCTTGGATACCTTCCTTACCTTAGCTTTTGGACTTGCCTTAGTAGCATTGCTGGTATCTAAATTGGTCTTGCCATTCGTAAAGTCTCCTTGTTCATTCTTCCTTGTTGCGTTTGCTAGGTTGTGGATCTCTCTTTCCTCTGCTCCCGCATACACGATTCTTTCATTGCTTTTTCCCGTGCCCCTGGTCCATCCCGTTCCAGTGCTACCATACCCACACCCACACCTTATTCTCTACCGTGGGTGGCTTGGGTAGATGATGCTTGAGAATAGCGATGTTCTATTATTCAAACTTCAAACTTCGTATATCTTTTGACGAGCCTCTGACAACGCAGATATCTGCGTTTCATACACGTCACGCTGCTCCTTAGTTGGCAACTGGGGATCGTGACTCAAGATGGGTACAGTACCAACGCATCGGTCAAACGAACAGGGTCTTGACCGTTGAATTGGCTCCCTCACTTGTCTTTCAGATTGACTCAGTCGATCTGGGGGTCAGGAAAGAAACTGCGCTAAGAATTCACCTGAAAACATGGATCTCAACAGCCCTCAAGCTGCGAATACGGATACAGGCAGTGATACCGTCATTGTCCTTAGGTTGTGTCTGAGACCTGTGCATCAACATCGCTAAAACGCCAGCCTCCACAACTGATTCAATTCTGGCTGACAAAAGACGGAAAACGTCTTTCTGTTTATTTCAAGCCGGTGTAAAGCCTTTCTTCCGATGTTTGTCTCAGAAACATGTGGCTGAGACCCAAGTTGGATTGCTTATCCAGACTTAGCATCGCTGACCGACAGGCAGCCTCCCTGTCACAACCTTGGCATTTCTAGTTCCTCTGTAGCCACGGCGTCTCGAGTCCGACAAGCGCCTCCACCTATCGAAACCTGGCTTATCAACCGCTCGGCTAAGGACAGGCGTTTGCAGTAGATGCTGTCCACTGTCACGGTGCCCTTCTTGTTGAGTTGGTTCGCCTTCCTTTACTCGCTTCCGACGTACAGGTTCTCACTTCTAGAGTTTCCTGCAGGCCAAGCACAGCATGACCAGTGAATTGATAACTGATTTTGACCTCAAAGATGTGCATGCGGAGGGTCATGAACATCGAATCATTGTCAAATGCATTTAGACATCAACCACGTATTTATCAGTTGTTGGATTACAGCTTAGTGTTTTCCTGCCCAAGATCCTATCTTGTTGATGTGCAGATAGTTACGATGCAAGTGGGCAGCTCCGCAAATACATACTATTCTGCTGCACACACTTAATACTCAGACACGACCAGGCCTCAACGCCACTGACCGAGGGCAAGAACTTTTGCCAGCCGAGAACCTACGCAATTTCATTATCCCGGGACTTCGCTTGGCTTGTCTGGCCTCAGAACTTATAATCCAAGTTACCCCACGGTCGTCTCCAGTCTCCTCAGGCTCTGCTGCAGCCTCACACAAGCTGCGTCCTTGTGCAACATCTGGGCACGGATTGCTGCAGGCACTTGATCTGGGAGACATCAAAGCTCCCTTGCCTTTTCTTTGCTTCTTCTGCTGCTGGTTCACCTCACGCATGCACCTCGTATCAAGCAGTCCTACCCAAGTCAAAGCTACAACGTTTCTCAGTTGCTCACAACTCACTTGTTCAGAAAATCCCAGGTCTGTGCACTGGGTTGTGATTTTTCCGTCACATTTCATTTCCCCTGTTGACCCTAACATGCTGGTCCTTGGTGAGGACATTCTTCTCGGCCGTCGGGCTTCCGGTCGCTGCTTTCACACATTCGATATGGCGACTGGGGTATGAGCATGCGATTCCATGCTATAACCTGCGGCCCAAACCGCGGCCAGGTTGATGGATGGTGACTATCACATCTTGATAACGCCACTTGATAAAAGACTCCGAGTCCAACGGTCTTCTCGCGGTCGCAGTGTCGGCCGCCTTTCTTCATCAGATCGACCCTGGGACAAAGCCAGCATGTAAGATTTATATATCTGACCTTATACGTGATTGGTAACATAGCCCCGCTATGGGATCAGAGCCTCTGTACACTCATTTGTCGAGATATAAATCTTGACATTTCAACTGTCCGAGTATTTTCGGCCCATCGGATTACGCTTATTCGAGTGACATTCGGCCAGGAGCATAATGACTTGAGCTTGACCAAATTAGTAGCTCAAGAATCGAGCGAGTTGGACAAACTAACCCCGGTACTGAAATGTTATAATGGACAAACTCGAAATAGGAAGAAGCCCCGGAGGCCCTATCCAGTGTCTTCACGCCAAAACAGTCCACGTTTCCACAAAGGAGTTTACACCATCTTCCTATGAGTTTCGTTGACGGATTTACAAGTCAAAGTTGCTCTCTCATTACCTCTGATCACTTTCAGCTGACTTGCAGTGTGATAAGTTGGGAATCAACGCCCACGCATGGCATGGTCTAGGTCTACCAAATCCTTGGGTTTGCCCCAAAAGCCTCGGCCACGTTCCTCTATCTCACTGCTTTCTTCCGAGTGTCATGGTGCTGTGATCACATTTCAGTCAAATTCAATCACTTTCCATAACTGCAACGTAAGGCTGGCACACCGAGCACAGTAACGTTGAAAATTGGGTAAGTGAAATCCCTTGCATCACCAACCATCAATTCGCGTGGCTTCAGGCTTCCCCGCAATCAGACCCAATTGATCCATTTCCCAGCATTAGATGGGATACCACTGGAAACCAACGGTTTCGAGTGGCCCTTCTCAGTTACAGGGTATTCTGACAATGCATACAATCATCCACTAAAGAACTACAGGGCGCTGAAAGAGGCCAATATTACGGAGTAGATCTCACTTTTTTTCTCGATCATGGCCCAATTGGAATGAAGCCGGCTCCGCGGGGCATTCGATATTCGACATTGTGCATGAAAGGAATGCGGGTGCCAAGACGATTCCAGCCTCGATCTGAGCCCATCAGAGGCTGAGAAATGTGAATATGCAATGAATCGATACGAGACCGAGCTCACGATAGCGGGCCTTCGACATCGGGCATTATTGGCTTGTTGTCTCAGATTTGCTCGTCTCGATTTGGAGACAAATCATTTCGCAAATCGTGGAAGTGGGCTTGATCCTCGAGAAGGATAGGATCAAAAGATACCCGAGACTGAGGCTTGATGTCGGATCATACTCCCAGTCTCTTTGGGTATTTATGCATCTGCAGTATAGTTGTCAACTCTTGATTGAGTATATAGATTGAGCTCAATCGGTCTCGTGCATCATGGTCCTTTCATCCGGATGGTCCAAGTTGTTGGTTGGCGGCCCATCATCACGGGCAAGGTCAGATCATGTTTAAAGCTTTTTTTGATGCGCCCCAAGTGGCTCATTATCGAATTCCAATTGCGGATGCATTTGGTTGTTCATGTCGTGTTGAGCATATATCAGTTTTGACTATTGATGTTGATGCACTGTTTGATGTCTTACCCAGAATGTCTATCTACCCAGTGTCGACTATGAACACTGATTTGTGGTCTGCAGAAGTCCGGATATCTATCTTCTCTTCGGCCTTCAGTCACAATTGGTCAGAATATCCATCTGATGTA
Organism: Fusarium mundagurra; assembly: GCA_013396205.1. Lineage (NCBI taxonomy): Eukaryota > Fungi > Ascomycota > Sordariomycetes > Hypocreales > Nectriaceae > Fusarium > Fusarium mundagurra. The sequence continues at coordinate 1,192 of JAAOAN010000289.1, read as the reverse complement.
TGCTCTCCGGTGCCTCTATCGTAATACATAGTCCGCCTAGAGTTGAGACCTGCTCAAGACGGTTCAAACAGTGCCTCCCTCCCAACTGCTTTGACAAACGCTCGTGGAGTCTCTGGCCAAATGATATATAACAAAATTGACTGTATTTATCTTGATATGTTGTATCCAGAGATACTGTGTGGTTGCTTGACTCGCATCATGAATATCGAAGAGTTACATGGGTAAAGATAGATGCCATTCAGCCACTTCCAGGCCCAGAGAGAAGACAGTATTCATCTGACCCGTAAACTCTTCCATTCAAATTTAGTACCTCTATCTCATTCAGCAGTATAACACGGTCTTCTGTGGTATTGAACACTAAAGAGAAACGACGTTGTCGACCTAGCTCGGTCTCTGGAATGATCCTTGTGATCAATTCTCCTCTTTCGATAGACTCTCAACCAGTCCGTTAGGCTTCTGTAGCATTCTTGCCCTGTTCATATGGCCTTTAAAGGCGTTCTCTTGAGTATTGGGCTGTGATAATGGCTGATGACGTCTAGGGAGACACTAACAAGACAAGCCATGACATGCAAGTGATGCTATCACCACGGGAACAAGTAGTGATGTGCGTGCTCATTATATCTTGTATATGCCAGTTAGCAAGATCCTAAGAGACTCTTCAGGTTAAAATCTAGGTGTCGTTACTAAAATGCCATCGACGAGGCTTGCCCATCGTACCCGACATAGCGATGGCCTTGCATGCTTAACTCACGATTTCTTCTCGATCTGTGGTCCAAGACTATCTCTTATATGCTTTTATACTTTGACTGATGTTATATAAACAATTTCATATTCGTGTTACCTGCAATGCGTGTCTATACTGCATAGTTGAACTGTCGCCTTCACGAGACTCGATGGAAACATCGGATTGCGCGAGAGGAGCGTGGAATTCCGGGTATCTTTCAAAATGATAGCATAATTTCGAGCTATAAATGATCATTGAACGGTATTCTCCCAATAGTGTGGTTTGAACTCAGCCAGTGCTCGTATGAACTGTCTCACTGCACAGGATGATGAGATCTTTTTTCTGCGATTTGCTTCTATGTCAATAGAAGAATACCAAGACAAGCCACATGTCTAATGTAGCCTAGGGCTTCAGCATCATGAAGTCTGCTTCACTTACACTACATCGAGATAGACAGGAGTCCTAGTC
>JAAOAN010000288.1:0-60102 GCA_013396205.1 Fusarium mundagurra | reverse complement strand
AGCCTGAGCCCTCCCTCCCCCGTGTCCTCGACCCTCTTCCTTTTCCCATCGGAATCATCGAGAACTTGAAACATGCAGTCGCCTACGCTGATCAAGCTGGCTACCTTGTCAAATACGCCCATGAGGTGAGTAATAATAACTGACCCTTTTGGTAGGGTGTTGGCTGACAAGTAAGCGATTCAACCAATTGGACACTAATTTCCATCTTCGAGGCGAGGTGATCGAGGAGCGCAACGCTGCAATCGCCGAACTTAAGCGAGAGGTCAAGGCGCTTGGAGAAGACCTCACTGTTGAGAAGGCAAAGGTCACCGACTTGACCAAAAGACTTGATGAAGCCCGAGCTACCTACGAAGCCAAGTTGAAGGAGAAAGACGAGGAGATCAAGAAGGACGAGGACCAGATCAAGAAAGATCGGGGGCATGATCTTGACGATCACAAGGCCATTGACAGACTGGCAGCCCAACTTGAATACGAACGAGCTTCGAAGGCCGAGGTGCAGAAGAACCTGGACCAGACCAAAACAGCACTTGCAGCGGCAGAGGCTAGTTTGGCTACTGCCGGCGCCACCATCGCAAATCTCACCACGCGTGTTGCCTCTCTTGAAGCTGAGCTCGAGGTTGAGAAGAAGGACATTGACAGGCTGCAGAAGGAGACCAAGCAGAAGACAGACAGGATCTCTCAGCTCGAGAAGAACAATGCTGATCTGCAGTCCAAGCTTAACGGAGCCCTCCAAGATGTCAGGAACAAGCAAGACCAGATCAACGCCAAGGACGCAACCATTCGTGATCAATCTACTCGAATTGACAACCTTGCCAAGGAATCCAACGCAAAGTCGATCACTATAAACAATCTGCAGTCGCAGATCAATAACCTACAGCAGCAGATCCGAAACCTGCAGGCAACGCCAGTATTCAGGTTCAAGTGCAACATCAAGTGCCAAGTGCCTAGCAACAGGGAGATCGCGGTTGATCTCACTAATGGAGGAGGAGCTAGTACGCCTGTCCAATGCTAGTAAGTGTCCCAGTATATCAACAGAGGAAATTAGCCATCTAACTGTTGTCACACAGCTCCCTTGTGAACAATTCCAATCAGACCTGGGACATTTATTCTATTGGCGCTCACAACAATGTCGTAATCATCAAAAACACGCGTAATAACTATGTTCTCTGGTCTGCTGGTATGTACCCATGAGTACTCACCACGAAGCATTTACTTACAGTCATACAGGACGTAACCAAAAGGCTCGATGTGACCCAGGTAGAGACACATCGGACCAGGCAGCGCAATGGGAGCTAGAGGGAACGACCCTCGATTCACTCAATAACAACACCGTGTTCAAGTAAGTCACTGCCACTTTTCATTTCGACACCTTAGCTGACTTTCAAAATAGAATCCGAAACATGAAGTACGGCATGTATCTCGACTTACAGCAGAGCAATACATCTAACTACACGCCTTTTCTTACCTGGGATGGCAATAACGGGTTGAACCAAAAGTTCAAGATCTCGAAGCACTAGGGGCTGATACTTGTATTGTGAAAGGTTTCTGATTAGGTAGTGAAGAGAACAGAGGTTGCTTATGAGATGGACGCCTGTGCTTTATGTTTTGAATAAATTCCTTTCGTTTTACTAGTTACTACTCTCAGCGACATGTACGAGTCATTGCATTGAATCTCAGGGCTTAAGTGTTGGGGATGAAGCAGTTGTAAAATGAAGTTTGCAATCTTGTAGGCAGTTGTATTTAGCCTCGATTATTATGGTAACCGTTGAGACGATATATAATACCCAAATAGTGACCTAAGAGATCTAATTACTGATGAATAATTTACTAAAAGATATGTGTAACTTACCTCACTCAATATCCTCGGGAGCATCATTCTCGCCTTCAACCTCCGGAACGACATCGGTCGTAGACCCCTGCCAGAGAAATATCCCCAGGCCAGCAGTACTAAGAACCACAAGCACCTTCAGAATCCACGCCGTCAAACCTCCATACTCCATCACCCAGCTCGCTATCCACTGCATGCACGGCGTGACCAGCGCACGTCGTTCCTCTTCCAAGTCTGGATTGACAGAGTATATCACCGCAAGGATCGCGAATAGCGTGAGAGTTAATATGAGGGCCACGAACACTTGGAGAAAGGCAAGAAAAACTGCGATGTTTTTGGTCGTGCGGAGGACTTCGAATCCAGCGGCCACGAGCGGGGTGACTTGGTCGAATGCCGCGTGGACTTGTTTTGAATATGGCATTCCCATGGTGACTGTTTGTGGCACGTTGGGCGTGGATGGTTATGGCTATGGACGATGAGAATGAAGCCTTAAGGGCTGGCTCAAAATCCTGAAAGATGGTGGTTTCTGACATCATCATGTGATGTCACAGTGGCGAGGAGTAAGGCCGCTGACACTGGTTGTGCTAAAAAAGCCATAGGAGGTAATAAAACCTGAAATTACCACAGGACAGATTTCCCCACTCCATGGCTGACAGCTAAAGAGCTTTTGTATGGCTCCTATGCATATGCTCAATGCCTCGTTGACATACTTGACTACCATTTTCTAGTCATATTTCTTTTCAATACTAATTTAAAACCTCTTAGACCTGCTTGATCTCACTAGCCCGAACGCTCTTACAACCTCGGGCGAAAAAGCCTTGCTGTTCACCACCTATTTCTTCAGGAACCTGGGATCTCTCAGAGCACCATCTCCAAGACCAATCACTCAAGCCGGCTTTCTCGAATGCAGTCTTGACCTCCGTTTCAGTAAACCCCATTTTCGACATGGTATGGTGAGACAACTCTTTACTCATCGGGGCTTCGGGACAGCCACTCTCTGATGAAGCAACCAGATCGATGATCAGAAGCACACCACCCGGACGGAGCTTTTCGCCCAATTTCTGAATCATAGCTGTGTAGTCCTGTACGTGGTGGAGGGCCATGCACATAACGATGAGATCAAAGTCATTGAACTCTGGAGTGCCAAGCTCAGGAGAGGGCGAGGCTTCAGGATTTATCAAGTCACCGTGTATAGCTCTCATTTTCTCTGGATTAAATCCAGCAGCTTCTGCAAGCATGTTGTATTGCTCAACCATCTTGGATGAGATGTCAATGCCACGGGCAATGGAGACATACGGAGCAAGAGCCTAAACAGTCAGTCGCTACTAATAGTACAAGAGACAGGAGTACTAACTCGAGAAGCAACGCCGTTGCCGCAGGCATAATCAAGCATCTTGAAACTATCGGGTTTCTCACGAATGCCGATCCAGTCCAAGTTCTGGCGTAACTCGTCGGATATCTGCTTACATAACCGCTGAATCCAGGGATGCTTGAACACTTCAGCGGCGACTTGACTGTTCATGTTAGACTATAACTAATATGCATTAAGAGGCTCTTACTCGAAGTGCTCTTTGTTCTTTTCTCCGAGGGCTTTGGCCTCGTCACTGATACTGTTGATCTTATCGCCCATGACTGGAAATATGTCTCTTAGACACAGGCTGGAAGTGATTCTAGGTGAGAAAGAAGTAAATAGAATAGAGAACGATTCAATTTGAAGTTGAAAGACATCGAGCTTCGGCTAACAAACTTTTATATACGGATGCGCTCAGCTGGATTAAAAGTCTCCGGATAGTATGTCTCCGCAAAGTTTCCGTGGAGACAAAATTTCCAGAAGGCATTATGTTAGCCTTCAAGGTTCACAGTATCCATTAATAGAGTTGCTTGTATATTAGTGGGAGTTGTTCGTGAAACTCGTCATTATGGTTGATCAGTCTGATTGACTGATATTCTTCAGTGTCGAGTCCGACATGGGTCTGGACTAGTAGGTGTTTATTTCCATCTACCGATTTCATTGGAGAGGCTATGAAAAGAATATACTCATGCTACGAGCGGCACAAGTTTGTCTCTTAACCCAACTGTCATGAGTACAAATCGATACAAGCGTCTTGAGGACATGCCTCCAAGATCATGGGTGTTCAGGACTTGCTGGTTGCCGATAAAAAGCCGTCCTATCCTTTACAAGCATAGTAAAGAGGCGCGTCACTGAATTTGTTCTAGAGAGTGACACGTACTTTCTTCTTATACTCTATCATCAAAAGCCTACTATTCAGGTGCGCAGACTCAAGGACCAGGTTCATCTTTTCAGTTACCATCCATACCTTGGTAGCGCCAGGGACTCCCATTAAGATTCGGTCATATACTTTCGGTCGCCGGAACCGATGAACATCAGATCATGAGGACCGGAATTAGTCGTCGGGGTGTAGCGCATGTTAGTGGAGGCCGCTCAGCTGGAACGTCCTGGGCATCGGCGTCAACGCTAGTGTTCAGAACCAACTACCAGTTCCACAAATGGGTCAAAGCGAGTCTTTGCACCTACAGCCTCTAAAGATCCGATTATATAATCGGGACATGGAGATGGCAAAACACCGAGACCATGTACTTCAGTTACTCTTTATAAACAATGTCTTCACGCATGAAACTCAATTCGCAGGCACCTGAATATTTCTCAGTCCGGAACCTTATCTTGCTTGTTGACCTTACCCTACGTTTTACCAAAATGACTGTTGCAAATACTAGCAAAGCACTCTTCATCGATTCAGAGAACAATCCCAAGGTCATTGAACGACAAGGCCTACCGAAACCAAGCAACGACGAATTGCTCATCAAAGTTCTATACTCAGGCGTTAATCCTGCCGACATCAAGCATGCGACTTTCCTAGGAATGAACAATACGGTCATGGGCCATGACTTTAGCGGTCAAGTCCTGGAAACAACGAAGCCCAACTCCGCTTATAAGCCTGGAGATATTGTAGCCGGATACACGCCCGCAGGTCTTCATCAACCTGTCCACTACGGAGCCCATCAAGCTTTCATCACATGCCCGGAAGATATGCTGTTCAAAGTCCCCGACAACCTGCCTTTGCCCGATGCAGCGAGTTTGACTGTTGTTGCCATGACAGCCGCTGACGCTGTGTATAACCTGTTTCAATTCCCTCTTCCTACGCAGGAGGAGAAGCTCGCCTACAAAGTCCCGTTTCTGCTGTGGGGAGCGACAGGTTCTGTTGGGTATTGCACCCTTCAGTTCGCCATCGCAAGTGGCGTATCTCCCCTTTTTGTCGCCGCAAACCCAGCGCAATTCGAGCATCTACGCTCTCTCGGGGTCGAACACCTATTCGACTACAAGGACGAGAATGTCCACGAGGACATCGCGAAGACGCTGCGTGACTTGGGCTTTGACAAGTTCTTATATGCGTTTGATGCAGCAGGGGTTCCTGATTCAGCCGATCAGGTACTGAAGGCTGTAGCAGATGATACTGTTATTGCTTCGACCGTGATAAGAGAAAACAAGCGCTTCAAGATGCCCGTTGGCGCGACCAAATTCGACTTTGTGATGCAACCTCCCGGCGCTCCACATCCAATTTCCCTTCCTGCGAGACCTGCGGACCATGCCAGAGCTTGGGAGGCCTCGAACTGGGCTATTAAGAACTACGGGAAGAAATTCCGCTTGCCGCCAGTCCGTGTGGTGGACGATACTGCTGAAGTTGCGTTAGAAGAGATTAAGCGGTTTGTCAAGCAAGGTGGAGGATTTTCCAAGGTTTCAATCAAGCAACCACTATCATAGATATTTACAGCCTTAGATGCAGTTTTTTGTTACTTATATACTTCGATTGATTAACAAATCTCTTGAACTAGCTCACTCTATGATTTTGCTTCTGTGTTCTGAATTTTCAGCTTGACATAAGATGCATTTTCACACAATGGCTCAAAGAGGCATGTACCCATCCGTACAACCATCACAGTACTCCTAGCTAGAAAGCGGACTTGAGAAATGAGACCTATGACACGTCCACGATTATGCCTGATGCGTTCTCTGTTTTATGTCAAGAACAGAGGTGGGATTTCAGGCTTGCTAGATCCTTGCCGAGGGCCTGCCCAGGACGCGATGCGAACCTATCGTGTTTGTATGACCACCAGCTCCAAAGGATCCTAGCTTGATAAGCTAGATAAGCCCAGAGCAGTAACTAAAAACCATTGTTCTTGATGATTAATATTCCGGAGAAGTTTGCGCTGTATCTTACATCTTACTCGTCACGTTACATCAAGTTTACCTCCTCGCCTCCTCGCGCCTTGGAGGAGTGATGCATTCATATGCTCTTTATATCCAGGCTTCAATGGATATGAAAAGCACAATACCCCGCTCATGATAAAATTCATATCAAAGAGTAAATTATATCAGCTCGGGCAGCAAATATTCTTACGCGTCATCATTATTCCTGTTACAGTCAGCTCCCCGTATCTCTGTATACTTTCCTCATTCGACATGACCTTGATGGATATTCCGATACAGGAACAAATGTTGAGCTAGGAACTGAAATTGATATTGTCTGTGAATGCTAGTAAGCTATCTGGTAACTAACTACATGAACTGCAACCAATCCGATTGCGCAGCAGTCACCGTTTGACGTCTATAGCAAATAGCAGGTGTCATATGTTAAATGCACACAAGAAAAATAACTCAGTCGCATATAACATGATCCATTTTCTGTATATCGGGCCAGTTTCCCGGCATATGCATACGTGTTGCAAGGATCAAAGCCAAACAATTGGCCAGTACTCCACTGTTGTTGGTCGAACACATATTGATACATCAACAAACATGGATTATCGGACGTTTGACTCCGTACTCCGTGTTCAAGTATCATGATTAACTCCTCGTTCCACCTGTTTGCTGTCTAGTATCCTCACTCTTCACCATTCCACAACCAAGATGTCGTCGCCTGTTCTCAAGAAGCGTGCGGATTCAAGTTCGGCTGGCTCAACGCCGCCAGGTCAAGATCCCGTGGAGAGCGGTCTTCTCCCACCAGAACATTGGTCACAATTGTCCGAGGTGAGTTTTGCAATGCATTTAAGATTCTGCCGCTTAATTGAACTGCGCCAAAGGAGGAAGTGGCACCAGAGGATGGGGATTCAGCCGTCCTCGATAACGCGAGCTCGACAGCATCTTTGACATCCAGTATTCTTCAGTATAGAACTATCAATGGGAGGGCATACCAGAGCGAGCGGGGTAATCCCGAGTACTGGTGCGTTATAGCGGTGAAGTGTGGCCATCACGGCTGACTTTGAGAAGGGGTCCTATCGACGACACCGGTCAAGAGGCGATGGACATCAAGTAGGTTTGACTAAGATTCACTTGAAACTAGCTGACGTTCGTGATATCTAGCCACCATGTCCTCACCCTGCTACTGGGCGATAAGCTGTACCTGGCACCGGTGCCAGATGATATTCAGGTACGACATCTCGGTATGAAATGGTGAAGTATGCTGAAAAACCTTTCACTTCAGACTGCGGTAGATATTGGAACGGGAACTGGTGAGTAATCTATACGTTTAGTGAGCAGTATGATTAACAATCTGATAGGGATCTGGGCCATGTAAGCTCACACTAATCCAAGACACTGCCAAGAACCTCAGGCTTACAGGAAACAAAGGGAGTTTGCAGACAGGTTCCCAAATGCTTCTGTCATTGGTACCGACCTCGCTCCGATCCAGCCTGGCTGGATCCCCCCTAATCTTGAGTTGTAAGCCTTTTACGATTAGTCCACATTATACCCATGTATCGGGTCCTGACATTGTCACAAATAGCCAGATAGAAGACTGCACTCAGGAATGGACCTTCCAGCCTGACTCCTTCGATTACATTCATATGCGCTGGCTCGTCGGCAGTATCGCAGATTGGAAGTCTCTGTTTAAAGAAGCCTACAAGTGTCTCAAACCAGGGGGTTACATCGAGAGCTACGAGCCCTCCTCGCGAGTTGAAAGCGACGATGGTACAGTCCAGCCAGGCAGTGCGCTAAGCCAATGGGAGAAATTCTTCGTCGAAGGTGGACGCAAGATAGGACGTCCTTTTACGATTTTCGAAGAAAACATCCAGAGAGAAGGGATGAGAGAAGCAGGGTTTGTAGACATCAAGGAACGGGACTTTAAGGTAAGTCGTTTCCCTATGCTAGAGTCAGTACTGATACGCGATGTGACAGAATCCTGTCGGAGGATGGCCAAAGGATCCGAAGCAGCGAAGCGTCGGGCAGTTCATGCAGGCTGCTTTTGAGCAAGATGCGCAGGGAACTGTCCTTCATATGGCTACTGCGTTAGGCTGGAATGAGGAAGAAGTCACTGTCTTCACCTCTCATTTTAGACGTGAGATTCGATCTCCCAAGATTCACTCGTATTTCCGGCAGAAGGTTGTCTGGGCACGGAAACCTTTTTGAGACTGGACTATTAGACTTGGTGATTGTCCGGGGTCCGTTCAGGTTCTCTCTCCTCATTGATTCAGAAGGAAATACATATTCTGTTGCTGTATATCAGTCTATAACTTGGAGGAGAGTGTCCAATCCACATTACAAACCCCATGGCCACCGCCCCAATCGAGGTCTCCAAAGAAGCTCTCTGCAACATGCTCTATACACTGAACGGCTCCTTCGTTCTTGGTGCGGTTATGTGCTGTTGCATTTTGCTCATGATAAACTTTTGGACTCTAATAATTGTTGCAACCTTCGTCTCAGCAACCTCCTCAAATAGCATCACATGTGAACGAATGCCACGATGACCTAGAAAGCCGGTATAACACCAGATAGATCGGAGACGAAACTTAAACAATCTAAAGTCTATTTCCAGTTCTATTTCCTTAGCCTACCTGGTTCTAACGATAGGTAGGTAGACACACACTAGACTTCATTCCTTCATCACACAACAGCATAATTCTAGACGTCAAGCAGATAGCTTCACACGTGAATTTAGAGAATTGTACTGATTAATGTCATCTATTAAAAAGGAGTAGCAGCCAATCAGGTCATACATCCCATTGTTACACCAACGTCATAAGCGATTGCACTTGTTACAGCAACCATACAACCTACAACCCGCACTTAATGACCTCTGTATGCCCCATCATACCCTGCCGCAGCCCGATCATCAACCCTTCCATAATCAGCAGGCAACTCAACCAGACTCTGCGCATGCATCTCATGTGTTCTCTCGTCATGTAACTCATAACTCATCTCTTGATTAGGCTTTGCCACATCGCTATCCGTCAATTGCTGCGAAGACTTTCTCTTTTTCCCCCGCAGCACAAGAAAACCGACAAGTCCTATTGCTCCAAGTCCACCGATGACAGAACCGACCGCAATACCGGCCTTGGCACCGGTGCTGAGGCCGGCTGTGGACGGTGTTGTTGATGGTGTTGACGAGGAGGATTCGGAGGAGGATGTAGATGAGGGTGCAGACTCGGAGGCAGATGAGGTTGTCGAATCGCAGGAACCGAAGTCGCTTTGGCATCCAGTGCTACAGTAATCTAGAGATGGGAGTTAGCATTGTTGAACTGTAAGAGATACTCGTCCGTTTCGCGGGGGCACGTACCAGAGGTCTTGCCACAGTAACCCTTTGCCGAACAGCAATCGCCAAACGTGCTGCCTTGGCAGGTAGCATTGGTATCCGAATTGGAGCCGCAGTTTCCATCGATAGATATAGCACCCAGGCTCGTTGACGCCGCCGCCGTCGAGGTCGAAGTCTTGTCAGATGTCGCGGTTGTCGTGGAGGACTCGTCGCTGGATGAACATTTACCAAACATGCTTTGGCATCTGTGAAGGTCAATGTCAGCGATGTCTACACGAGTGTTGGAGAACCTGACGTGGCGATACCGTTTGGCGAGAAGCCCAAAGCAATGGCGCTCTTGTCGGAACACTATCAAAACAAACAGTCGACTGACTTACCCAGCACCACAATACGTTGCGTTCTTGCCGCAGTATCCCTTCTCGGAGCAGCAGTCTCCATACGAGCTGCCCTCACAAGTGATGTTGCTAGTCGACGTCGCACCGCATGATCCCGACGTGCTTACAAGCTGTCCATCCTCACTCGACGAGCAGGTACCAAAGGCACTTTGACATCCTTCATTACAGTAGGCACTCGTCTTTCCGCAGAATCCTTTCTCGGAGCAGCAGTTACCGAAGGTGGATGTGAGGCATGTCGCATTAGTCTCCGAGTTGGAACCACAGTTGCCGTCTTTGCTAGTAGGATTTTTTGCGCGAGGTAGTAAAACGGGAGAGGACGAGCTGGGACCAATTAGTTAGGAAGGAGTTGAAGCAAGAGGTCCGTGTAGCTTACAGTCCAAAGTTGAAAGGGAATGAGGCTGAGGCTAAGGAGAGTATACACAGAAAATACACCAGGGAGAGCTCCATGATCGCTGGTTTGGCTTATGCAAAGGACGCAGAAGGAATTCCCCCTCGGCGTCCTAGCAGGGCACAATGCCTTTATGTGGGCTCACTCTTGGAAACGACCCTGGTAAATCCGCCGAAGTTAATTTGACAATCTCCCTGCTCCACCGAGTCCACTCCCCCCAAAAGCTTCATTTGCCCCATAGGGCTAGACAAAAGTACCTAACAATAGACTCTGCGCCCCAAAGAGAAAAGAACGTGAGCGGGTCGGCCCGGCATGGCGTTCATTCACGTGCTCTTGTCATCTTAAGCAAGTCGGTGGCTTTAAGTTATTGAACTTATCTGATAGCCCAAGCGATGCTGAAGCGTGGACAGTTGTGCCTTTTGCTTCTCTTTCTTGCCTTATCAGCTAAGCGAGGGAATGGGTACATTTTTTAACAAGGGAGACTCGTGTCAGCAACAAGGTCATCCATGGTTTATTACCCAGGGTGTAAAAGACGCCTAGCTCTTCTTTGCCAACGCTCCGTTTGAGAATTCAGGAGAGACCTACAGGAGACCAATTGCATCGAAAGCCGTTGTCTGGGATTTGCCCTGAAGGTTTGGCGCAGGCTTACTGTGGAGAAAGGATCGCTCCTCAAGCTCGTTTGACCACCAATCAAAGCTAATGGTGTAGTGGAAGCTTTGGACCCCAAGCGCGGGTTGACCGCTTTAAGCGCGGCACGGTTGGTTCTTTAACGGAAGCGATCGCCTTATCGACCCGGGCTTAGACTTTAGTGGAGGATACCAAAATGGACTCAGCAAACAGGCACTCAAGCTTTGGCTAGGTTTGCCTAAATATTTCCGTCGCCTAGGGTCTAGGTCCTGAGTTTTCTCGCTTGCCTAAGTCCGACGGTTCTTTTGGTCCTGCGGCACATGAAATAATTCGATATCTTGGCGTCAGCGTTATTTTAGCTGTGGAGATGGTCATTTATGAACAGGGCTTAGTGTTGAGAGGGTCAAATGTCTCCGATGAGACTAAGAAGAATGGGACATATAATAGGCTCAAGAAGATCCGAGCCTAACACTCGGATCTACCGTCTCTGCTCCAAGTCTCTTTGACCATGTTATTCTCCTTCCCTCAAGTCGTCGGCCGTCTGGCCCTGGTTCTTGGACTTCTACCAAATCTTGTCCTCGCCCAGTGCGGTCCAGACAACGATGGAGCACGTTGTCCTTTGAACGTCTGCTGCTCCTCGGCCGGATACTGCGGGACATCATCGGTGTACTGTGGCGATGGTTGTCAATCAGGTTACGGGAGCTGCTCTGTACCTACAGTTCCGTCTTGTTCTTCCGACGGTAAAACGGCGACTAATGGCCGTCGCGTTGGATACTGGCGCGTACAGCAGGCTTGGGACCGATCTTGCGATGTCGTCCTTCCCTCCCAGATCCAGACCAATGGATTGACTCATCTGATCCTGGCGTTTGCCGATTTCGACTCTAGCAGTTTCGCAGTGGGCGCTCAGAACTCTCAAGATGTCGAGTACTATAAGCAGTTCACTGCTTTGCAGAGTAGTTCGCTGCAGACGTGGATTGCAATTGGTGGCGGCAGCTTCTCTACCAAGACTTGGTCTTCTATGGCGGCCTCGTCGGAATCGCGATCTGCGTTCATCTCGTCTCTCAAGTCCTTCATGGAGACTTATTCCTTCCAGGGCGTTGACCTTGACTGGGAATTTCCAGCGACAAGCGATGCAGCAAACCTGGTCACACTCGTCCAGGAGCTCCGGGCTGCCTTTGGAAAAGATTACGGCATTTCAGCGGCGGTTCCAGCAGACTGGGGTAGCATCCAAGGCTTCAATGCTGCCGGTATGGGCAAATATGTCGACTTCTTCAACTTCATGGCCTACGATTTACATGGTTGGGGGATTGATCAAGAACCAGCCAAGAACACTGTGACCTACCAGGCCAGCATAGTTGATATCGCCAAAGATCTCATGCCACTGTGGGCGAACCAGACCGACCCATCGCTTATCAACCTCGGTATCCCCCTATACGGCCGTGGTTATACCCTCTCTTCCTCTAGCTGCAAAGAAGCAGGCTGTGCTGCGTCGGGGCCCAGCGAAGAGGGTTCTTGTGTCAAAGATCCGACGGGCGTCATGGTGCTGAGTGATATCAAAAAGGCCATTGCAGCCAACCAAGCCACCGTCAAGCTTGACAGCGAGGCCATGCAGAAGTATGCGACCTGGGGAAGTGATCAGTGGATAGGCTATGATGATGCTGATACGTTGGCACTGAAGATGAACTGGGCTGATGGATTGTGCTTGGGCGGCGCTGTGTTCTGGGCGCTTGATAACAATGGCGGTGCTTGGGGTGCTAAAGGTAAAGGCCCTTGCAAGGCGTAAGGACTAGGAGTATCTACCGACTCGCATGTCTTTTATAGCATCTTCTAGTACTGTTGAATAATCCTAATACTACAATCTTACACATGCCTTGCGCACTAATAGGCTAGACAGGCCTTTAAGTCTTGTGCACTCATGGACAGACATTCGAAAGTTGTGAGGTAGGAAACTGGCTGATCAGCATCTGAGCTAAAGTTGAGCTATAGAATCACAGAAGGAGAAAAGTCGGCAATCAATAGAAACTTATCTGCCCTTTATAAAGCAGGTGGGCATCGTCAATATTGATGCTTCGGGGCCTGCTGACTTGGGGTTGGTTTTACCGTACACGTTCTGGAATGCATCGGAAAGTACCTAGTCTTTCTGAGCAGGCGAGGTCTGCATCACATATGAGATGGAACTCGTCATTGGGATAACCGCGTATGTCGACGCCGTTCGTCCTTCGGTCCCGGGGAATGGCCCGAGGTAGCTTATGATTGCATGGGTCAAATCTACCCTTGTTCTATTCGCAAATAACATGCTTCTGTAAAGCAGATGTATGTGTTAGACGTTGGCAGTCGCATCGACTCTTTTACGATCGGCATAACTTGCAAAACGTAGAAGTCGGGCGTTTCGGTCGGCGAATACTCGACGCGAGCCTCCGACAATCTCGTCCGTTATTGATTTGTGCCGAGCAACGTTATTTCAAGTTTTGGGTGGGAGACAAAGAAAAAGATCTATGATGAATACGGATAAGCCGGGTTAGTGATCACTGACTAACTGACGAAAGGCAGCAGTTGGCTGGTTCTGTCAGCATTGGAAATGTCCTCTGCTCCCAGTGCATTTGGCTTTTGTAAGTGCCTCTGAATGGTTGGATCGGGGTTTGTCTCAAGTTCCGTGCGTAAGCCACCTCCGTACGGCCCGTGAACACGATGATGTATGTCAATGGCAATACTCGAGCATCAATTTACCTATGCCCTGGAGATTATAAAATCTCCTTTCCTCTTTGCTCAAAAATCGAACATCAATTAACTATTCATCTCTTCAATTTAACCTGAATACAAAAACACGAAACTCCAAGACTATTCAGCATGTCCAACATTCCGCGCATCGATGTTCACCATCATATTATCCCTCCCCAGCTAGAAGGTGATTTCCTCCCACTTCGTCACCTGTCAGAAAGATTCGTCTAAACCAAGTAACTTATAGGAGTCGGGGCTGGTCTGAAAGGCATGAAAGTCCCCTCATGGAGCGTCCAAAGTGATAGGGCCTTCAATGAGACATACAACATCACCTCTGCCATATACTCCGTCAGCACCCCAAGCCATGCCGCAAAGTCCTGAAGTCCAGGCTCCTGTATCCTCAAGCTTTGTATATCCGCCTTCCAACCCGCATCTCTAAACCACTCAAAGCTCTTTGACGCATCTTTGACCATCCATAATACAGGATATGCTACAACTTTGTATGTCTGGGGTAGCTCCTCTCCAACCACTTCTCTGAAGACTTGTTGAAGCTCAGAAAAGCTCAACTCATCACCCGCCAACGCTAGTGCCTTTCCCGCCCAAACATCTGGGTTCAAAAGCGCTTTTGCTGCAAATATGCCAATGTCACGGGTGCTAATCAATTGCATTTTTCGATCCTTTGGCATCCCTTCCGCCCAAAGGGATGCCATCATCTGACCGAAGAAGCCAGGGTTATAGCTGTCCATAAAGCCTGTTGGTCTCAGAATGGTCCACCGTTTGTTGTTCTCCTTGCATAATTCACGCAGTTGGAGCTCAATGCGGTGCTTGGCGGCAAAGTGAGGAATCTCAGTTGGTTGCGACCAGCTAACCTCATCGCCGCCACGATCAACGCTGGAGAAGACGATGTGATCTACTGACGGGTGCGATGTGGCTGCTTCAATGAGAGGAAGGGCCTGTGCTTCGTCATTTGGCGGGACTGTGACGATAAAGATTGATGCGATATTTGGGTGTTGTTGGAAGATGGGTTGCGGCAATTGAGTATCACCTTGTACAAGGGTAATTAATGGATACTCTGTTTGAAGCGCTTGGGCCTTTGGGGATGTGATTGACCTCGTCAAAGCAAGGATCCTGATGTCTTCATGTTCTGGAGAGTTCTTGAGTACCTTGAATAAGGCGTCGATTGTGGCCTTGCCTTGTTGGCCAGTAGCACCGACGATGAGAATATTCCGTGTCATTTCAATCATTGTTACTGAAAAGTATAGTTTTTGCGAATTGTGATATTTTTCGTTTATCGGGTTGCGACAAGGCTGATGTTATATATCAGTGGCGGAGACTTTTCGGGGCCTTTCTGCTTTGCTGACCAACATGGCGCAGCGGGAGGCGAGCATTACCTGGGTGTGCTCACAAGAGGCACTAAAGCAGTGATCTGCGAAAAGCCAAATTTAGCTCAATCCAATTCCCATTACACGTAGTTATAGTCCTGACTTATGTTGATCCTATGCTGATCGCCACCATGTGAATGCTGGAGGATTAGCGTCATTGGGAGTCGTTGCTACTGACGGCAGGGTAAGTTAGAGGATGGTTTCTACTGGGTGACGTTTCATAAGGTTGACATTACTATTTCTTAACCAGTTCTTGCTCAGAGTATTAGCTACCACGTTTCAAAAGCCTAATCGCAATGATGTTACGGACACTTTAACCCATGTATAGGTTGACAGAGAGTTCTAGTCCAGGACAAAAGGACTAGACTATATATTTATGGATACTGGTGTTATCAGTGACCTATCGGTGTTGACATAGACGCCATCTTCTCCTTCGCGGCCAAAAGTTGAAGTAGTACCACGTCTCGTTCTTCCACCAGCTTATCCCAATAAACAGCCCCCAAGCTCTTATCCACACTCTCCTGGAGCGCAGACATCCTCTGCTCACTCCAGTCAAACCTATGCTTCAAAATATCATCCTCCCAACCACGAATCGCCGGTCCAAGTCTCTCCATCCGCTGTGAAAACCCTTCCGGGCCGCCTCCGCCACCAAGAGCATTCGTAGCTATTGGACCCGTCAGAGCCCAGCGAAGTCCAGGTCCAGACGTGACAGCGGCATCGAGATCTTCCGTAGACACAATGCCCCTGCTGATGAGACTATATGCTTCATTGTTGATTGCGGCTTGAAGACGGTTTGATACAAAGCCGGGGACTTCATGATGAAGAAGGATTGGCCTCTTCCCAACAGATCTGTAGAACTTCAAAGTGGTATTGACAGACTCGCTGCTTGTGCCGGGATGGGGTACTACTTCGACTAGGGGGATCAGGTGGGGTGGGTTGAAAGGGTGTCCGATGAGTACACGGGTAGAATCTTGCTCGCACTGCTGTATAAACTCTGAAGATGGCAGACCTGATGAGGACGAGGCGATCACAACACCCGGCCGAGCATGCTTGTCCAATGTTGCAATGAGGCCCCTTTTCAACTCTAGCCTCTCAGGCCCATTCTGTAAGAGAACAGTTAGCGCCATGGTCATTCTAGATACCATAAATGACATATTTACCTCCTGAATAAAGTCGGCCTCGAGTAAACGCGGCACAATGTCGTAAACAAACTCATAGTTGGACACAAGCTTATCGTAGTCCCCAAACCCTTCCAGATATGACCGAGACTGCTCGAAGTATGCCTTGAGGACATTTTCAGCTCCTTCAACGGGGTCAGAAATTATGACTTTCAGGCCGCTTGACAGGAACAGAACCGCCCATCCCATGCCAATCACCCCACAACCAACAATCGCTACGGTACGTATCTCTTGTGCCATTTCGAATGCCTAGGAAGAATTGATGAGTTGTTAGTGATTGCTCCCGAACGGGACAAGATTATTGAGTTCTGGTAATAAATACCGTGAATTGATCACCTGTTAATTACTCTCCTCCTTACTAACTACTCGAACTCACACTCCGGTGTATCCATTGCACCAACTAAGCTCGGTGCCTGAGCCGGGGCAAATCCGGGGAGGCGATACCGGACTCCAAATTTACGGACCGACCACGGCCGACGAAGGCGATGAACGGCATTTTGGAGCCTGAGCACCCGTAGAGGCCGGATCGCACAATCATTTTATCCATTACTTGAAGTGCAGCTGGTCTGTTGTGAATTAGCTGCAGCGATAAACGTGACCAGCCGTACAACTTCGAAGCATAAGCCGAGCTCGACTTATGACCGGCTAGAATTCACTACCCTAGACTGTCCACTTCAACTCACCATAATGACTACCAGAACTTCAAACGAGACCTACGGTGCAGGAACCACAGTTGACACGGAATTCAGTCCGCTTCCAGCAGAGTGCGAACGGATACTACGCATTTTTGCTGCAAGAACACCCGGTTTCACCAAAGATGAGGCTCTCCTCAGCGGGGTAAACTTCCACGGCGATGATCTGCCCTGCATCCCTGGACCAATCAAGTCTCAAGCCGTCACGGCAGTCCTACATGCAATGGTCGGTATTGTCGGTCTCGAGATCCTTCGCCTTCGCGGGATCACCACCAGCGACCAAATAGATATCGACGTCAACCATGCAGGCCTGTACCCCGCTACAGCAGCACTTGTCAATATCGATGGCGTCACAGGCCCAGAGGTGATCAAGTTGCCGACTGTGCCGCAGTGGGATAAGGATCGTGCTTCGAACTCGCCGCTTGTGTACCGCGCAACGGCTATCTATGAGACGGCTGATAAGGGCGTGTGGTTCCAGCTTCACGGTTCGCTTGATTCGTGGAAGATGCTGGCCCTTCTTGGTATCAGTAAAGATCTCGACAGTGAGATTCGTACCAACGATGCTGCATATGAGCTCATTCAAGAGCGAGTTCGTACGTACCGTGCCCGAGAAATTGAGCAGCTCATGGTGGAGAAGGGTCTTTCGGGGTCGGTTGTCTACTCTCCTGAAGAATGGCGTCAAACGGAGATGGGCAGATCTCTCACGCGACATCCTCTGGTCAATTACAAACAACAGGCTCATTCTGCAGCCCTCGCACCTGTTTCATTTCCCGTTCTCGAGGACAAGAGACCACTCTCTGGTATTAAAGTTGTCGAGTTGACTCGCATCATAGCTGGTGCAGCTGCCGGTGCCGCCCTCGCATCTCTGGGCGCCGAGGTCATACGCGTCAACTCGTCCAAGCTCAAGGACTACACCCCAGCTCAGCCCTCTGCCCTCATGGCTGGCAAGACAACCATCGACCTGGATCTCGAAGACCCAGCCGACCATAAGAAGTTGATGCAACTCTTTGAGCAAGCCGATGTCATCTTGCAGGGCTACCGCCTGGGATCATTGGCCCGAAGAGGTTTCGGTCTTGAGGCTGCCCTTGAACTGGCTAATAAACGAGGCAAGGGAGTCGTCTATGTAGATGAGAACTGTTATGGCCCTGATGGTTACTACGCGGAGCGACCTGGGTGGCAGCAGGTCGCAGACGCGGCGGCGGGGAGCTCGTATGTCATGGGCCAATCGTTCGGCTGCCCCAAAGGCCAAGGTGTCCTGCCCAGTCTGCCGATCTCAGACATGTCTACAGGTATCCTGACTGCCCTGACCATCATGTGCGGTATTCGAGATCGTGCCAAGTTTGGTGGATCATACCATGGCCATGCCTCACTGACAGCTTATAACATGGCGACTCTGGATCCAGAGGTTCGCCTGTATCAAAGGGAGGTAGTTCAGAAGATCAGTGACAAGTATGAGTTCCCAACTTGGTCGAGTGATGTTCATGTTGCACCTCTATACTATTCCATCCTGGATGCTTGGGGAAAGAACAGCAAGCTCATCAAGGATGAAAAGTACTATGTTCACTTCCCGGATTCTGTCTTTGGGTCTGACTTACGTGTTCTTGGACCGGTCGTGCGGTATGACAAGGCAGAGTACTCGCCGAAGTGGAACAGTCCACCGGTGCCGTTCTGCCATCATGAGTTCAGAATGTTTTCAAATTAATGAGAGGAGCCTCTAGCTTAGCACGATGAAGTAAAAGTCGATTTCTATCCTATGACCCCCAGGACTAGTGGTATATATCTTGTCCATGACATATATTGTGATTGCTGCTTACTGAGACTGTTGCCAGAAATAAACACTGATTAAGTAACTTTATCTAACGACATTCATTGACTTTGCTGATTTAAGCTCTCAACCGCAAGTCTCAACTGCAAATAACACATCTAGCTCCCAACTTAGACATTATACCATACAGTTGCTCACTTTGGGCAGGCATCTTCACTGGCAGTGCACTAGAAGAGTCTCAGATCTCCCAAGTTTGGAACTTTGGTATGAAGCCAGTTTATGTTTTACATCTGCCCTACGAGCGTTGGGATCGAACTGCATATTTTTCTCATTGATCTAAAGTAAAACAAGTCTCCGTTGTCTTATGAAAGTAAATACTATTCCTCCCTCAAATTCCAGACCTCATATCCTCGCAACAGAAGGCCCACCTACACTAATATGCTTCTGCATTCTCTTCACAGCCTCCTGCGCATCATCGTTCATATCATGAAACCACAACCAATTAAACCTTCCCTGCTGCAATCTGGGCAGAATCTTGTCCATATCGTCACCAGCCTCTTCATGTTGGAAGAAGATCATACGGCCAACCTCAGCGGCTTGTTCCAGCTGTTTCTGCGCACGAGGACGCCTGACGGAATCGTAAGCAGATAGTCCTGCTTGGATAAAGGGAGCCAGCTCTGCGCCATGCTGGGGAAGCTTGGCGATTTCCGCGAGAACGTTGGATAGGACTAGGGCATCTTCTAGACCCTGGGCTGCTCCGGCTGCTTGGAAAGGTAGCGAGGCGTGGGCACTGTCTCCGACTAGAGCTACCCGACCACGGTAGTATGATGCTGTGCAGAAGTGATGGAAGAAACCCCACTTGATGGGCTTGGCTTTGGCGAGGAGTTGTCGGAAGCGATCGTCGACGCCTGGGCCCTCAAAGTCGGCCATCATGGCCTCATGCGATATGGTCTCCGTAACAGCACCCTCGAGCTTCCAACCATCGGGGGAATCGGCGACGCACAGGAGATAGTTGAACTCCTAAGGCAAGCAATGGTTAGCGGTGTCACGCCAAGTCAGGGAATGGTAGGCTTACTTCACCACCTGAAATGCGATAGGTAACAGCGCTGCGCTTGGGTCCAAAGTAGAACTTGGCAACGTCGGTGAGATCACCTAGAATCTCGTACGCCTCTGACATGGGTATGACAGCACGATAGCAGTAAGCACCTGCATACACGGGCGCGATCTGGCTGGGGTAATTTTCAAGGACATGCGCCCTCACAGTACTCTTGATGCCATCTGCACCAGCAAGTACTGAGCACTCAGCTGTTGTTCCATCTTGGAACGATAGTGTGACGCCGTCGGGCCGCTCCTCGATATTCGTGAGACGTTTATTGAACTTGACGTTTTCGATGGGGATGAAACTGGTCATGATGTCGAGAAGTGTCTTGCGATGCGCCTGAAATATGTTGTTAGCACCAAGTTTCTTGTTGTATCTGCCACATATACTCACAGACTTGCGGATGTAATCTGGGTGGCCCCATCCGGAATGGCCATACCATGGCTTATCGCGACCTGATTCAGTCAGCGCAAAAGGTTCAGCTTCACAAGAGATTCAATAACTTACCAAGACCCTCTTCAAGTAGCATACCCTCGAAAAAGATATCTTGTGCATCCTCGCCCTTGTTTCCTACGCAAATAGCCTCGTAGAGAGGTCGGAAACCAGGTTCAATAAGATCCATCGTGCGCATACCATTAGGGGCAAATCCAATACCGGCGCTGGCTTAACATTAGCGATAATCCACTGGAACGCGATGCTAACTGCTTACCCTACTGCTGAATATTCCTTTGCGTCCTCATACAGCGTGAAAGAGATGCCCTTCTTGTGTAGAGCCATGGCCAAAGCGAGGCCACCGATGCCGGCACCTATCGAGTTAGCCTATCTAACGGCGGATGGGATATTTGCGAGAGACATACCAACGATGGCGACGTGTAGTTCATTGCGAGAAGGCTTTGCCATTGTGTCTTAATTTTGATCTTGGGATCTGACTATTGTCGTGTGATGTCGTGATATCTTGTCTTGAGCAACAACTTTTGCAGTGGTTCAACGAACTGGTATATGAATATCGTCATCTGCGTCCGAAGTCTCTAACCAAGCAAGAGAGCTCTCTCAGGCAAATGAGCGCGGGGCAAGACCGGCATCGGCTCTCGGCGCTTTTGCCCCAGAATCAGCTGTTGGAGATAAGATGCAGCACAATCGAGAGATGGGGTCAAAGCTGCGGGGGAGTGTCAGCATCCTCGGGTCTCTCCCCGGACGTCGCACCCTCCGCTTACTTCCAACTATCTTTCTGTGCGAGACTCGGTTCTGGACAAGTCAGGGATAGTGAGACAGTGTAGATTAGAAAATTGTGCACTGCCAGGGTCTAGATAAGACGTACTGATTCGTTTCGGCTGAGCCGGTTGTATTCCGCTATCTCCGCGGGTGACACCACGACCTGCACCTGCATCTCCAGAGGGTCAGCGGGACGTAGTAAGTGATGAAAGAGCCGACAAGTAAACTAATTGGCATTTGTAGAACGAAAATAAACAATTGCAATCACTTCAAGATGAATACGAGCAAGGATGCAACCAAGGTGCACAAACCCTGGACAGAAGTTGTTACAAAGAAACGAGCGCTTCGAGACGCGCAAATTGACAGAAACTTGAAAGCAGATATAAATTTTCCATCTGATAGAATCTCCTTCGAAACGGTCGATGTTGAGGTTTTGACAAGCCTCCTCAGAGATGGAAAAGTCTCAGCTGTTGGAGTCATCCATGCTTACATTAGAAGGCAAGCCGACATCACACTTACAAACTCCTCAATGCTAACCGTCACTTGAGAGCCTGCGAAGCGCAGAAACAGGTAAATCGATTCCAAAAGACTCTGCCAAGACTTTGCTTAATATCGACAGACCAATTGCCTGACGGAAATATGCTTTGATGATGCTCTTGAGCAGGCCCGAAAGCTTGATGAGTTTCAACAAGAGCACGGTCAACTGATGGGCCCACTCCACGGTGTTCCAATCACAGTAAAGGATCAGTTCAACATCAAGGGTTTGGACTCAACGTTAGGCTACGTTGCAAAGGCATTTGAACCAGCCGAGAACGATGCACCACTTATAGAAACTTTGAAGAAACTCGGGGCTGTCATAATCGCAAAAACGAATCTTCCCCAGAGCATCATGGTACGTGATATGTAACCATATAGATCTTACCTTCTGACGTGGCTACTAGTGGTGTGAGACTGACAACCCTCTCTGGGGGCTGACGACACATCCAGATGATCCAAAGCTCACTCCTGGAGGCTCTTCGGGTGGAGAGGCAGCTATGTTATCAATGGGTGCTTCCATTATTGGTTGGGGCACAGACATTGGTGGCTCTATACGAATACCGTGCCACATGAATGGTCTTTGGGGTTTGAAACCAAGTGTAAGTAGACTTAAATTATCTCATCCCCAGAAGACATTCTGACAAAATCTTAGAGTGGTCGGTTATCTTATCGTGGCGTTGAAGTGACACTTGACGGGCAACAGCACATTCCATCAGCTGTAGGGCCCATGGCAAGATCTCTGAGTTGTCTCAAACTCGTGACTAAGCTAGCGATTGAGGCTGAACCTTGGGCGATAGATCCCCGGCTACCGCCGGTCCCATGGAGAGACGGTATCTTCCAGGCCACGTCGACGAGACCACTTGTCGTTGGAGCCATGCTGGATGACGGCATGGTAAAGGTTCACCCCACTATCGAGCGGGTATTCAGAGACCTGATCACAAAGTTGGAAGCTGCTGGCCACGAGGTTGTAGAATGGGATTCGACCTTGAATTCAAGCATTATAGATATCATGGTAAGTCAACTTCTGCTGCACCGAATTGACAGTGACTAACTTGGAACAGGATGGTTATTATTCCGCCGACGGAGGTGAAGATATCCGAAGTTCTGTCTCAGCAGGCGGTGAACCATTCATTCCGCAGATCCAAGCCTTCGTCAACCGCGGTACACCAATCTCCGTCTTCGAGTATTGGCAACTCAACAAGCGAAAGATTGCCATCCAAGATGCCTACCACGATGTGTGGGGTAACAAACGATCACCTACTGGCCGTCCTGTCGATGTATTACTAGTCCCCACCATGCCTCATACCGCAGTGCCTCACGGCTCTTGTCGCTGGACAGGGTATACCAAAATTTTCAACTTGCTGGATTACACTGCCTTGACGTTCCCAGCGGGAAAAGCGTCCAAGGATGGGGATGATGGGGGCTTTTGGGAGCATATCCCACGAAATAAGATCGATGCCTGGAATCGGCAGTTGTATGATCCTGTGGCGATGGAAGGGCGTCATGTAGGCTTGCAGATTGTCGGGCGGAGGTTTGAAGAAGAGAAGGTGCTCGGGGCGGCTCAGCAGATTCACAGTTTATTATAGGAAATAGGGTGTCTGCCACTTACATACTATATTCATCCGCTATATTGGAGTGTGCTCCGCTACAATCCTCCGCCATGAGAACACACATCGGCTCATCTGTTTTCTAAGACGATGGCCTCTACATCATTTGTCATGGGACGTCTCCGTACCATTCATGGCTTGCCTACTTTCAGGTTAAGTCAAGGAATGGGCCCTTGACGTGGCTGAGCATACATGCAAATAAAAGGCTAAATCTTACAAATTTGATTCAATACACATCCCCCCTCCATACAATCTAACCGCGTTGCCCATTCAGAACAGGCCGCTTTGTTTGAAGATCAATACTTCTTCTCCTGATCTTCTCAACCTCTCCAAAAACACTCTTGACCAATTCCTTCTTATTAATCTTCCCCATAGCATTCCGTGGCAAGACCTCAACAATCTCCAAATCCTGCGGAATCTTGTATGCCGTGATCCTCACCTTCAACGCGCTCCTCAAACTCTGTAGGCTCATCGATCCACCAGCCTTGCTGCTGAGAACAATCACAGCTGCGACTTTCTGTCCCCAGGCTTCAGAGGGTAGACCAACGACGGCGCACTCATCGACTTCGGGAAGGGCGAGGATCTCGCGCTCGACCTCGAGGGCTGAAACCTTCTCGCCGCCCGTCTTGATGATATCTGCGCTGCGACGGCCTTGGATGAAGTACGCTGGTCCTTTTGCCCAAGAGCCCGATTTCCCAAGACCAGATTCCGGGACTTGTCGTCGAATGGCAATATCGCCGGTCTTGAACCATCCATCAGTCGTAAACTCCTTGGCAGTGGCCTCGGGGTTGCGCCAATATCCAGTGAACACAGTAGGCCCACGAAGCTGAATCTCTCCAATTCGCTCCTTTCCAGAGTGAGCGTCGATCTCAGCGCCATGCTCAATGATTGTTTGAACTCCAGTCTCGTCATCAGTTTCCATGAGCCGCGCCTCAACCGACGGCAGCGGCCAGCCTACAGAACCATCCACGCGATCGGCAGTCTCAAGACCACAAGAGAGCGCCATTCCGACTTCGGTCATTCCATAGCGCTCTAGAAGTACGTTTCCACCCGTGAGTTGCATCCAACCATCGCGGATTGGCTTCGGGAGAGCTGCTGAGCCGGAGATGTTGAGCCGGAGGTTCTTTGGTGACGCAGCTATCTTGCCGGCCGCTTGCATGTCGTGTGATAAAGATTCGTGTGCTTTTAGCATTCGAGACCAGATCGTGGGGACAGCGGTGAAGAAAGTGATGGGCTTTCTTGTCTCGTCTTTCTGAGCACCATTGGTCTTTTCACTGTGGCCGTTTACTTGCTCAGTTGCTAAGAAGGGTGTAGCCAGTCGTGTCCAGACTGAGTTCACGTTGAACGGGTACATGAACTCAATGCTGCTTCCTGCCAGCAGCGGTGTGAGAAGAGCGTTGACAGTGCCGTGAATGTGATGAAGTGGCAAGACATGCAAGAGTCTATCGCTGGGAGCATATTTCCATGCTTCTAGCAGACACTTTGCTTGAGCTGTGAGGTTTGTCTGAGACAGAACGACACCTTTTGGTCGTGCAGTTGTTCCCGAGGTGAAAAGCATCATGCCACCGCGAGGTTCATCTGAGAAGTCACGCAATTTGACTTCTTCCTCAATCGTAGAGACACTTCGCCTTCCATCGAGTTGGCAGAAAAAGGGGGTGTTGTCCAAGCCTTCCGCGAGTACTTCCTCGGCCTTGGAAACATACTTGGCTGAAGAGATGAGAGCGAGGGCCTCGCTGTTATTGATGATGTATCTTAGTTCAGGCGCAGGGAAAGAAGGGGCCAGTGGCACAGCAATGGCATTGCACGCGAGAATGGCCAAGAGTGTCACTAGGTCCAGATTAGTGCTAAACACAAGACACGGTGGTGGCGAGGGTAGAGTATAGAGATAGAGACATACCAACATATTCATAGCCACTTTCCACCAAGAAAGCAATCCTCTCGCCAGAAATGCTAGTATCGCATTTCCCCGTCTTGGCGAGCAACTGCTCTTTGGCGCGCGCAACGCTATTAAGCAATGAACTGTAGGAGAAGCTTGCGCCAGAGTCATGCTCCACCACAGCGACCGAGGACCCATCATGCTTGAGGATAGCCTCAAAAAAGGCTGAACGATGGAGAGTGATGGTCATTGTCGACAGATTAGATAAGATGAGGATATACCGTAAGCATGCTGAGACTGACAGACTCTGCGACGTCTTTTCAATTGCTTTAGGTCAAGGCTAAGAGACTCTTCTCAAATGTTGAGGAGCGTTATCGGGGAATCGGCAGGGACCGAGCGGGTCACTTGGTAAAATGCCAACTTGTGATTCGGATACGCAAGATCGGCCTGTAGAAGTAGCTCCGACAAACCCGGCCTTTGATCCGCCGACGAACAGACGAGGGTATTAGCTGGTCGAATTGTTGATCAAAGTAAAAGCGAAGCCCCAACAATAATTAGATAGCTGAGATTGCAGTCAATCAATTGTGCGTGCTATTTTATCCTTGTGCTGATTATCGCGTTTTGCAATCACCATGTTTGATGACTACAGCCGAGAGAGCTACGTCTTCAAGGCAGGATCATTGGGACATATCGAAGGATTAACCATCACCTCCCACGGCTCTCCAGCCATTCACTACTTTGGCGGTCTTCCATATGCCCTGCCCCCGGTTGGACAGTGGCGCTTCCGTGTCCCCCGGCGGCTCCCCAAGGATTACCGATACGGCACAGCAACCGAGCCAGGCAAGTTCACAGATGGCACCAATGTTTGCCCCCAGCCTGCCAGTAGCAACACACCCGACCCTTCTGTCGTCAGCGAGGATTGCCTCCAACTGAACATCTGGGTACCTGCTGGTCCTCCTCCCAAACATGGGTGGCCCGTGTGTTTCTATATCCATGGGGGTTTCCTCCAAGTTGGTACGAGCAACACAAAGCCAGAAGATCTGGTGTCACTTCTGAGCGAATCTGCATTCCGGGCAATTATTGTCATGCCATCATACAGGCTCAATGTGTTTGGGTTCCTCGCGAGCGAGGAATTAGCTGCCGAAGCGAGCTCTAATGGAGAAGCTACCGGAAACTATGGTCTATGGGATCAAAGATTGGCTTTGGAATGGACGCACGAGAACATATCATTATTTGGCGGTGATCCTGGCAATATCACAGTAGCTGGTTACTCGGCTGGCGCATACTCGACTTTTCAACAACTGGCTCATGAGCTATTCCGCGTCCCCGAGGAAAAGGCAATCATAAGACGAGTAGCAATGTTCTCCAACAGTACAGGTGTCAGGCCCAAAAGCTTGCAGGATCAACAACTACAATGTGACGAGTTGCTCACGAGGCTCGGCATCAATCTGGCTCTTTCAGGCGAGGAGAAACTGGCCAGTCTCCGAGCCGTTCCTCATAATAAACTCGTCCAAATCCAAACCGGAATGGCAATATCAGAGTTTCGCGTCTTAGCAGATGACACTTTCTATCCTGTTGAACTGATGGATAAGATCAACAATGGGGAATTCTCCAAAAGAATGAAGAATCGCGGCATAACACTGATAAACGGCGAGTGCGAGAGTGAGCACATCATGTATCATCGCTGGCGCACTCCTCAAGAGTCTTATTCCGCCGTGTGCGAAAGACTCCTAGCCGATTTCTCCCCAGAAGTCACCCAAAAGATCATGGACCACTACTGCGGATCCTCGGAGAACTTGCCAGCGGGATACAATAACTGGGAGGACTTCTTCGGGCGCGTCTACGCCAATATCCAAGTCCACTATCTTCAGCGCGGCTTCCATAACGCCTTGTTCGCAGGGAGTCTCGAAGCCGGCAAAGACGTTTTTCGATATCGGTTGGAAAAGAGACTTGATTGTGTAGCAGAGAAGATTCCACTTGAGTGGGGAGTTACGCACCTCACTGACATACCCATTTGGTTATGGGGCTGTGGGTATCAGGGAGGTCTGAGTGATCAGGAGAAGAAGTGGTTGAAGGGTTGGAATGAGAGTTTTGCGGCGTTTGTTAATGGCGATGAAGTGAATTGGGGGACTACCAGCCCTAAAGATATGAGAAGATGGAGAAGTGATGGTGAGACTGACATATGTGAAGATGATCTGTGGGAAGATGGTGTTGAGTTTTGGAGGCTTGTCAATCCAGGGCTCAAGGAAAATACAGAAGGAAGGGCGAACCACTAAGATCATGGCATTCATCTCTAGGACAATCCCTTAGCCACCACAGATAAAGAACTCTTCTAGTATCCTTAGGTGTATATTTAATAGTATGCAATAAGTATTCTTTCACGATAGATAATAAGTGCAATGCTCGATCCCCAGACAAGTCCACTACCCTATAGAGCTAATTTTTAATTTGTGGCGTAGTGACCGGCCAGCGCAAAGTCTGATAGCTGGATACTAAGAGTCAAATACAACTTGATAGGTAAGTTTTATCTATTGCGTATGTATCATCGGCGCCTAGAGCACTCATTTCATTCACTGTTGTCCAGGCTGAGAATGACCCTGGGTATTGGCCTGGCATTTGAAAACGTATCACTGATAGCGCGGTACTGATAAGACCGGGCCGAGATACCCCGCTAGTTCCCAAAGACCTCTCTATAATACTGTTCAATTCCCCCCTCGCTTCCCCGACGAACCCGGCATCGCCGGCTCCCTTTCCCTTCGCATTTTCTAACCCCACATTTTGTATTCTCGCGTTAGGTCGTGCGTGCGTGATGCCAGAACAGCCTAGGAAACCATCAGACCAGGAGCAGGATCAATCTGAGACGGGTCCACCGACAAACAAGAGAAGACGCATTGGCTTAGCATGTAATGCCTGTCGCTCACGCAAGTCTAGGTACCACCCAGAGTGCTATCGTTTCCAGAACAGGGCTGACATCACTGTAGATGCGATGGACAGCGCCCGTCGTGTTCATCATGCCTGTCCCTTGGCTTTGACTGCATGTACGAGCCTGGTGACTCTGCCACGAATGTCATTGTTCGTAAGGACTACGTCACCGACCTAGAACAGCGTGTCAGCTCTGTTGAGCATAATCTCCAGCGATTGAATGATGTTCTCAAGGGTCATCTCTCGCCTTGTACTAACGCAAATACCTCTCCATGTCATCATGGAACCATCAATGTTGGCCCCTCTATGCCTTCGCCTGCACCGACTGCGCCGACGAAAGCGTCGGCGCCTTCTGGAGCAGGTACGGGGACGTGTGCTACGAGCCTGGAAGAGCCTCAGGACGAGGAAGGCATCCCCAATGGAATGGCCATGACGTTTGTCGAGGAAAAGACATCGGCGTTTTATGGCGAAGCCTCTAACATTAACTTTACGCAACTGCTTCTTCGCGCCATCGCGGTTGCGCACCACTCACCGGGCGCACCGTCCGGGCTCGACAGAGCTTCTGTGTTAGGAGAAAGTGTTGTAGGTAGTGTCTCCCAAAGCAAAGGCTCTCTGGGAGGCACAGCAACACCGATAGACTCACTACCTACCGCCCTGCCATCTGTCGAGGAGATGGATACTCTACTTGATTTGTACTTTGATACAGCCGGTGTTGTCTTCCCCTTCATCCATGAGGAGACGATGAGGAAGACATACACTGAATGCAGACTCAACGGCTTCACAAGAGCGCGCAGAACCTGGCTTGGAACTCTGAACATGGTATTCGCCATGGCGAGCAACTTTGACAGGGACTACACTACATCGTCCAAGAAGCGCTTCGAGAGGTCTAACGCTTTCTACAAAAGAGCATTGGGCCTATGTAACGAGCTATCGAAGCGCGTTATAAGTCTTGAGATAGTTCATTACCTGATCTTGGTCGTTCTTCACTGCCAGGGTACTTCGCGCTCTGTGCAGGCCTGGAACAACTACGGCCTTGTTATCCGATCAGCTATGGCGCTGGGACTTCACACCGAGTCCACTGAAAGAGCGCTTGATCCTGTACAGAAAGAGTATCGTCGTCGGACTTGGGTGGTCATATACTGTCTTGACAAAGTACTCAGCACGGCTGTAGGGAGACCCGCGAGCATACCAGATGAGCAGATGATGAGGCGAGAGCCCGCGTCTGGATGGCCACCGGCTAATTCTGGCAATGCCGCCGATCTACCTGGCGATTTCTTGGCTGTGTCCTTCAAGATGTACCAGGTGATGAGCAAGTCTCTTGTCATTCAATACGGCGCAAATCTCGACCACGACTCGGACCATGATGAGATGGCCCATCTCAAAGCCTCAGGCGAGCTCCGCAAGCAACTCCGACTCTGGGCGGCGAATCTTCCTCCACATCTTCAACTTTGCGACGTCGAGTCGGACGTTCTTTTGCAAAACACAAAAGCGAACAGACTCCGTGTTATTCTTACGATGAGGTATCATAATCTGAGTATTCTGATACATAAACCACTGCTAAGCGCTACGATTCGACATTTGTTCCGACAAGACGACGCAGCGAATGAAGCTTCATCGTACTTGATACAGCTGGCCATGGCGGAGGCGCATGAATGTGTTCGCTCAGCACAGCTAACAATTGACATTGTTCATTCCGTCATCAGTGTAGATGCAACGAGCAAGAATAACCTTGGAGTATGGTATTTCACGCTCTACTATGGTAAGCCTACCTTTGAGGGAGTTACAAGGTGGTCTGCTGATTCTTTGGTCTAGTATTCACTGCTTCACTGGTGATTTGCGGGCGGTTACTCTGGGCACAGCATGGAGACACTGTCGTTGACGAAGCATCTGCCAGTCACATGAAGTTCCGGCTTAGCAAAGCAGAAACGATATTTCTCAACCTGGATCACGAGAATAGTCTCGTGCTGAGTTGTCTGGAATACATCCGTAGACTCTCGCGAATGTGCGGCATAAGAGGTTCGTCATCGACACTCTTCCTTGCTGGTTATTTTACTAACAAGGCTCTAGAAACAGCTCAAGGTGCTGCGTCAGCTTCGATTCACGATAACGGGTCAAACTCTACTGGTTCTGCGGACGCCATGTCTTTTAATCTCGATAACATGGACCCTTTTCAGCTTTTTGCGTCGGAAATGTTTGATCCGGCAATTTTTGATCATTTTAATCAATCTCCTGTTGATGGCATGAGTTTTGTGAATGGCTTGTGGGATGGGTTTCCTTGTGGAGGATGAGGCGACTTTGGCTTGAATATAAAGCAAGTTTGGGCAACTCATGATAGTCCATTCAATGAATTACAGGTCTTTTAATGAGTGCGGGTCTAGTCTCACTTGGTCTTGGTGACACTGAACCTGTTTGAAGAACCATGGAACGTTTTTCCATCGAAACTATGTTTTAGATATTAGTAAGCTATCACCAAGTGTCCTGAATTCGCTTCATTCCATCCAGATCCTCTCTTAACCATACATAAAGTAAATAAAAGCTTACTGCCCCTCCAGCCTGTCAGGACCTTGATCCTAGATGATAAAGTGATTTAGTTAACTTAGCATAGACCTAGGATACCTTTTGACATCGTTCTTTTGGCATTCTATATCGAGGTCTGATGTTTCTTGCTCACCGAGGTCAATGTATCACGGCGGAGTGGGCCCGATTTAACTCCCCGATCTACCCCACTTTACCCGGAATCGTGCGGGCCTCGCGAACTTGACAAAGTCTTACCTCACGATTAACCAACTCTTATCTACCGGGAGCTTCGGCCCGACTATCAGATAGCAATGTGTATATTACTTCAATGTTGATATGCAAGAGTTGGACACATTGAATCGTATCAAGTAAATGTTATCTTATCATTGAACATCGCCCGTCAAGTCAGGATAATCCCCGCTTCTCCTCCATTTCTATTACTATGGCGCGTCTTGAGGACCCCACTGCCCTCACTCAGCTCCCTGAGGAGTCTGCCCGAGTGCGATATGCTCCCTCTGAGCTGCAAGAATATTTCAAAACTCTCAAGTTTCCTCAGAGGTTTCTAGACCTTGGCAACAGCGTGTTGAAAGACCCCTCGCTTGCGCGAACAAAAGAGCATGGTCTCCCTCTGTTGCAAGCCATAACGCGTTATCACACATGCAACGTCCCTTTTGAGAATCTCGTCCTTCACTATGATCCTCACAAGATCGTCACTCTGGACCCTGCGGAGCTATACACCAAGATCGTAAAACGACGTCGGGGAGGGCGATGTATGGAGAACAACATCTTTCTCGGCACAGCTCTTCGCTCACTGGGCTACGAAGTGCGTAACTGCGGTGGTCGTGTATCACGCGCCATGAGCCCCTACCCCGAGGTTCGCAAGAACCAAAGCGCGACTTACGATGGATGGAACCATATGCTTCTTCTCGTGTTCCTGGGAGATGAATGGTACGGCGTCGACGTAGGAATGGGGTCTATGGGGCCTAATCTCCCTTTCCCGCTACAAGATGGCTTCGAGAGTCTCAGCATTGCACCCCGAGAGATCCGCATTCAAAAACGCTCCATCTCAGAGACATATGCTACAGGACCTTCTCATGCCACACAAATGTGGTGCTACGACGTCTGCTACAATCCAGCAGAGAGCGAAAAGACATGGACGCCTGTGTATTGCTTCACCGAGACAGAATTCCTACCTCAGGACTATGAGGTCATGTCATGGTTTACGTCAACAAACCCGCGGTCTTTCTTCACCAGGTACATCACTTGCACTAAGATGATTATGGATGAGGATAAGGAGGTGATTATTGGGAACCTCACCCTGTTCAAGGACACTGTTAGGGAGACAATTGGTAGTGACCGCAAGGTAGTCAAGAAATTTGAGACGGAAGAAGAGCGTATTCAGGGTTTGGTAGAGATTTTCGATGTCAATTTGACAGAGGAGGAGAAGAATAGTCTTCCTCAAGAGAAAAGACTTGGGTAGAGCAGGGAATAAGATGAGCGTGTTTATTTCGATCCTTGAGAGCAGTAAATCATGAATTATGGACGCGTTAACCAGCAACCTACGCCTTCTAAATGGTTAAGAGTTGTAATGAAGTCATCTAGGCACAAATTCGCCGTAACAGCTTGCGACTTCTGCCACGCCGTCGACATGGCCTTCAACCAACCTCTGCACTTCATTGATCTTGGATCGTGATTACGCACTTTCTCTACACGCTAGAAATCCTCAACTTTTACTTTCCTTACCGTAAAGTAATTAAATGTTGCGGAATAATTCCATATCAGATATCTCTATATTCTCTGTATCGTTTCTAGCGCCAGCAGATAAGATGATGTGTCGTATAGGTCCCATTATCCGACGTGTCCGTTACTTCCCCGCATCTAGCCAAGAGATACCAGAGCTTTGATATCGGGCCAGTGAACCCGATGCAGACCCTTTGAACTACCGACTAAGCGGACCAAGGAAACCTAGTGAGTTACATAGCTTCTTTACCCCGCAAATAGTTGACCCATCACTGGGAACCAACCCGAACAAGGGTGGTAGAGATAAGTGTGCCGACTTCGGCTTCTTACCCGGATAAGCTATTGACGCTGCCACCTGAATAAGTTAAGAGAACAATGCTCGATGGGCAGAATTAAGATCAATTAGGCTCTCAAACGAACTGTCACTTTTTACAAGCAATTCTTCAAGACATACCAAGAGTTGATTGCTGTTGAAACGCAAACATGACTCCCTGTCGATTACCCCCACCAGTTGATATACCCAACTCTCCAAATACCGTCGAAGTCTACATCGTCGACACAACGAGCTTCATGAGCGGGTTCCCCGCATCAACTTTTGTGGAACCTCTCGTACCTGGCTTCGACACCATCAACGTCGGATCATACTCCTTCCTCATCAAGCACTCTGGCTCAAACACGAAATATGATACCATGGTATTTGACCTCGGCGTGCGAAAGGACTGGGAGAATCTCCCAGAGACTTTTGTCGCTGGTATCAAGGGAAGTGGGTGCAATATTGAGGTGCAGGCAGACGTTGCCTCGATTCTGCAAGAGAATGGACAGAGTCTAGATGGCGTTGGGGCTATTATTTGGTCGCATTGGCATTTTGATCATGCTGGTGATCCACAGACCTTCCCGGGCACAACGGACCTTGTTGTTGGTCCAGGGTTCAAGAAAAATATGATACCTGCTTATCCCACTGTCAGGGACTCACATGTCAATGAAACAGCTTGGGAGGGTCGTGAGTTAATAGAGATCGACTTCAAAGGAGGAAAGAGCCTGAAAATTGGCAAATTTGACGCCTATGACTTTTACGGTGATGGAAGCTTTTATCTCTTGAGTTCGCCAGGTCACGCCGTCGGACATATGTCTGCCCTGGCTCGCACGACTGCCGATCCCTCTTCCTTCATGCTTCTAGGCGGCGACATTGCGCATCACTGCGGCGAGTTCAGACCATCACCATACACCCCCCTCCCCGAGATGATATCCCCAAACCCTCTCGGCCGGACCCTCTCCGCTTGCCCTGGGCGACTCTTCCTCAACATTCATCCTTGGAAGGACCCTGAGAGACCATTCTTTGATCCAACAACTGAGCCGGGTTGGCATCTTGAAGCTGCAGAGGCAAAGAGCAGTATTGACAAGTTGATTGAGGCGGATGCTTATGATAATATCTTTCCCGTCATGGCTCATGATATGACGTTGGGTGAGACGGTGGAGTTGTATCCCAAGAAGGCTAATGACTGGATGGCGAGAGGTTGGAAGGAGACGACGCGGTGGGGATTCTGTGGGGAGTTTACGCCGATGGACGAGTTGGATGATAAAGGACAGCATGCAAAGATTACAGCATTTCATGAGATTCACGGGTCGACGGGGGATAATTCCAAGACCATGTCGATTGTGCATCTTGAGTGCAGGGAGGGGGAGAAGGCAGAACTTCATAGTCTACCGTTGTGATGAAAGCTGGTTACGTTCGAACTGGTATCCTTTTCCTGGTGCGCAGAGATGAATTCACTGCTGTTATGCAAAGGACTGTTGGACATGGCGCTAGTTGAGACATGACGATCCAGTGGTATTTGAGTTATGGGTCTTGGTTACTGTGGTTCGTAATAGTTTAATACAAGCAATTATTCATACTCTTCACGGATACTAAATTACCTCGCTTCGATTCTGTAATTGTTCATAATCTCAAGCAAGCGGAGCACCTGGTCTACTCCGATAGTATGTGTGAGCAGGTATGCTATCTATTTACCTATGTTCCTCATCGCGACTTCGTTGTACCGATCTCCCTGCGGCTTCAGAGCATCAACGAGCTTCCTCATATCCTTGATCTCCTCCTCCGTGAGCTCTATATCCCTCGATGCAAAGTTCTCAACCAAACGCCCCGGCTTCGTCGTGCCCGGGATCGAAATCATTCCCTGCGCGGCCACCCACGCAAGAGCAACCTGAGGCAAGGTGCAGTTCTTGCGCTTGGCTAGCTCCCGGAAGCCATCAGCGATTCTCTTGTTTGCATAAAAGTTCTCGCCTTGCCACTTGGGAACTGGGCAATGTGTGTCAGCAGGTAGGTATTGGTGATTGGGGAGTTGGGGGGACTGACTCTGGCGTCTGTAGTCTTCGGGGGCAAAGTCTTCGGGCGTCTGGTAGGGAAAGTCTTCTACGAGCCATCCGTGGCCGAGGGGACCATAGGCTATAAACTCGATGTCGAGCTCACGGGCTGTGTCGATCAGACCGTCGGTCTCGTGGATCGTTTCGAAAGCGGAATACTCTGCTTGGACAGCGTCGATTCTGGCGACTTGGTCTGTTAGCCTTGATGTTTATATAGATAAAATCGTATGCTTACTCGAGTTTGCCTTTCGCAGTGTCTCAGCAGAGCATTCGGATAAGCCGATGTACTTTGTTTTGCCTTGTTTGCGGAGGGAATCCAGAGCAGGGATGGATTCTTCAAGTGGTGTATCTGGAGGCTTGTGTCAGCGTGAACTCGGCTAGTTGACCTCGAGGAGGGTTGCTGACTCGGATCCATGCGGTGGATGTAGTATAAGTCGGGAGTAAAGCCTAGTCTTTCGATTGTTCCCTCGATGTACGTTGTGATATGCTCAGCCGAGTTGGTCACGGATCCATCTTCAAAAGCAGCAATGCCGCACTTTGACGCAACTAGTAATGGTTAGTGGGAACACATCGATGCGAGAGAATCGAGAACCTACTGAAAAGTTTATCGCGACAGTTGTGCTTTCTGATAAAGTCGCCGATAATCTTCTCATTCTTTCCCGGGCCATAAGAAACCTAGAGGCGATATCAGTCAAAAGACAGCTGCCAGGGGGGTTCAACGAGACGTACAGCGGTGTCCCAGAATGTACAACCCTGTTCCAATGCTTTCAGCAATACAGGTTCGGCCTCATCGTAGCTGAGGTCGTTGCCGAGCGCGAAGCTGATGCCCATGGCACCAAAGCCCGGCGTGGGAACCTCCAAGTCTCGGAAACGCATTGACTTGACCATTTTGGGGGCTGCTTGTCTACAAGGGGCGTAGTGTGTGTAGTGTGAAGCTGATTGACTAATGGTAGGGATTTGGGTGGTGAGCGGCAGTACCATATGACGACGTTGGACTCTTACTACAATAGTAATAAGGGGTGTTGAAGACCATAAGAAACGAGGGGGATGACCGGGGTTGTCATTCCGATTACGCGAAATAATGAGTGCTGATACAGTGTTTTTGGCAAGCACCGGGATCAACTCGTTTCGGGGAGCACTCGGGTTTGACGGGATACGGTATCTGACGCTAAAGCACGACCCGTCAAGACCCATCCTAGCCATCGTCGTGAGCAGATAGGATTTACCGAATCTGGGGTATCAGCATCATTGATAACTAAGCGAGGTGACCGTAGCGTCGCATATGGTGTGTCTTGAAGAGAGGTTCTGCAATATCATTTCCCCCGGGCGATCCGAGTTTCTCAAGGGTACTGATCGATAGCCCATCTACTCCCTTGGACAATCATTCAGTTTCCAGATTGTAATCATATGTCATCTCTATGGCCATCGATGTGACGATATAGCTCATATTAACGTGTCCACTAGAACTCTTGCAAGGTCACTTCAGTCATTGGAACGAATTAAGAAGAGTAGGTTGATAAATCCATAAAGAGGCGCAGTGTTTTGTTAAACAAGTATCCTTGCGCCAAAATGTCGCATTATAACTCTATAACTCTATATACCCTCGCCCAACAGTTTGATACAAGTCAATTATGTTGAATCTGGAAATATCTTTCGCAACCTCAGTGCCGCCAATTCCATTACTGCTGATGCTGTAGGGCCATCCCGCAAAGCCGTCACAAGACAGAACGCGTGCATTTGCCCTCCAGCCTTGATCACAGATGCATCAACTCCAAGTTCCTGTAGCCGTTGACCAAATGCGTCGCCTTCATCAACTAGGGGGTCAACCGTCGACAGAAAGATAATGGTTGGAGGGAACTTAGACAAGACATCGTCTGGAAGGTGTGTTAGAGGAGAGGCTAGTGCTGTCTCCCTGTCACTCTTGCTCGGTATGAAGGTCTCAATCATCCAGTCCATTGTGGCTTCTGGTAGGAAGGGCCCGTCCTTGAACGTAGTGTATGATGGATACTTCTTATGCGTAACGGTCACAGGAGCCCAGAGAACTATCTGGCCGATTTTGGCGGGCAGTTGTCTTTGCAACGACATTTGCATCATGGCAATGGCCATGTGTCCTACTGATGATCAGCACTTGTTTGAAATGGGCTTATGTTATATAAACAACATACCTCCGACACTATCACCAGCCAGAGCAATAGTCTTGACCAAAAGGTTGTACTCTTTTCCATGACGGATCATGTACTCGAGAACTTCATAGCTCTGCTCAAACGGGAACGGAAACGTTTGATGTGGTGCAAGCGTGTAGTCTGGAAAGACCACGGCAGCTCCAGTTCGCCGAGCCAAGTCCTCGACTAACACGGCAAACGATTTGGCACTTTCGCACATCAGCTTAGCTGTATAGAAGCAAGGAGTCATGCTTACCTCCCCATGACCCAACCGCCACCGTGAGTGTAGAAGACCATTGGAAGTGGCTTGTCAACCAGAGCCTTTGGTCTAAACAGCGTCACAGATGTCGGGCCATACTTGCCCTCGACTTTAATCACCTGTGTGGCAATATCATTCGCTGGTTCATGGCGCTGTAATTCCTCCAGATTTTCGAATGCCTTGTCTGGACCCCCCAATTGATGAGGAGCAGGCAGGCCATCGATTGCGGCTGCAAATTTGGCGTTGATGGGATCGAGATTAACCATGGCTACTGAATGACTAATGAAAGAGGCTATGAGGGATGTATCTTGATCATCAATCAATGCACGTTGACACCTCAAAACACCAAAGAGACTTGTCACTATAAGTTCTTTCATCTTTCCCGGCTGAGCGCGGTAGTGTTGGACTCTAAGGTTTGGGTCTGGATGTTCGATTAAATTGCCGGAGGTTCCCCATTTCCCCGGTATCTCTACACTTCCATGCCCTGACGTGGAGCCTTCCCCGCATCCGCGACGAGCGCTAAAGGAGATAGGCACTAGGGGCACTACTTATCTTGATAAGGTTCGGCTTGTTCGTCTGGGGAGTGCAAGGAGTGTAAGTTGGGCTGTTACTTGGCGGCATGGTCCCTGCACAAGCGATATGGAGAATGGAGCAGTCTCGTGCAGATACTGGTGTCGTGTGTTACATTTGGCTGTTCGACGCCACAATAAGGCTGTTAACGGTGGTGATTTATTACTACCTAGTGGTGAACAGTGAATGAGTCTGACTTTTACCTATTGTTGTAGTGCCTACTAGGAGGAAAAAACAAGTTGGAGTTGCGAAATTCGTATAAGTGTCTAGTATGGTGGCCTGTAAATACAAATTTCACGAGTTTGGTAAGGCGTTCTTGAAGCTGTTTAGGACGTCGGAAGCCTCTGCTATCTCGTCAAAGCACCAAAACTCTGATATTTGGGTTCACTTGCAATCTGTGGAGTTTATGATCATAGTATGATGTTTCGGCGACGCCTCGTCTAGAAGAGCTTCTAGGATCTCTAACCGAGCCCCACGGACCAGATACCGGGTTCGTGTTCGGATATCCCGAGATATCAGAGATGGAGCCGTTGGCGAGTTTACCGTGCGCTATAACGCACAATCACAAGTCTTGTTTATCGTGATATCAAACCAAATCAAAACAATAGTTAGCTTATCTTGGATACAACATCTCTCAGCCGTGGAGTAGTTGCTGGAAGATGAGATATCGGGGAGATGTGCCTTTCGTCGCTGACACAGTGCAGGCTACTCACATGCGTGCATCCTAACCGAGTCAGTATCATATCCGGTCAGTCGAGACTCGCTAGCCTGGAACTATCTATCAGTCACACCAGCTACAGAGCTCAGATCATCCCCGCTTTACCCCAGGATTGCAACAGTCCATGCACTGGATCCCTAGCCTGGTAAGGTATAAATACCACTATTCACTTTCTTCATCCCATCAGCGCTCCATCTTCCCAACAATGGCATCTCCAACAATCTCCTCCATGGACCAGTACACATCTCCCTCCAAAGACGAGAAGATCGTCCCCCACCATGGAGACGCCGCCGGCTCTGACACCGAGAAGGGAGAGTCGCGGGAGGTCTTTCAGGAGAACGTCGATGGCGTTGAGTTCAGAACTGTCAGCTGGCAGCGAGCCACTGTGGTCTTTCTCAAGATCAACTTTGCGATGAGTATCCTTGCTATCCCTGGAGCTCTTGGTGCGCTGGGCTCCGTTGGAGGATCTCTGTGTATCGTTGGATATACTTCGCTCAACGTTTGTAAGTGGCTTGTTCTCGAAAACCCTTGAGCTTGATGCTAATGGCTTTTTCCGTTTAGATACTGCCCTTGTTCTTGGTGATTTCAAACACAACCATACCGAATGCCACAGTAAGCTGCCAAAATTCCGGTCGAAGATTGAAACAGTCGCTTATATCTTTTAGCACTCGCTGATATGATGGGCCTCATCTGGGGTCGCTGGGGCCGTGAACTTGTTGGTGTCCAGATCATCGTCGCCCAAGTTCTCATCTCTGCCGGCGGCATCGTCACATCGGCCATCGGTCTAAATGCACTGTCAGACCACGGGACATGCACTGTCGTATTCGCCCTCGTCTCCGCCGTCCTCATCACACTCTTCTCTTCGATACGCACATTTGCTCGTCTGGGCTGGCTGACCTGGTTCGGGTTCATTACATTCGTCCTCGGGGTGTTCATCTTCGTCGTCGCTGTGACACAGGTTGATAGACCAGCTGCGGCTCCTAAAACCGGCGACTTTGAACTTGGCTGGGCACCAATTGCATATCCTAGCTTTGTTGTCGGTATGATCAACGCCACGAACATCTTCATCAGCACCTGCGGCTCTTCTATGTTCTTGCCCGTCATATCTGAGATGAAGAGACCGCATGACTATCGCAAGGCTTGTCTTGTGGCTGGCTTTATTGTTGGGGCCATGTATCTCTCTTTCAGCCTTGTTATCTACAGGTGGTGCGGAACTTGGATCTCAACGCCGGCCTTTGGCAGCGCTGGTCCCCTCATCAAGAAGGTCGCTTACGGAGTGTCTTTACCTGGACTCATTCTTGGCGTTGGTATCTATCAACATGTCGCTGCCAAGTATGCCTTTGTCCGCATATTGCGAGATTCTGAGCACCTTCAGGCCAATACCTTCACTCACTGGGGCACTTGGCTCGGTATCAACCTGGCCCTAGGAACTGCAGCCTTCATCGTGGCTGAGGCGGTGCCCATCCTGAACTATCTTCTCGGCTTGGCCGGTTCTCTTTGCTTTGCGCCATTCAGCTTGGTATTCCCCGCGCTGCTGTGGATGTATGACTTCAAGAGCTACAAGACTGGCACGCTGGGTCAGAAGATCAAGTATGGCTTGCATATACTCATTATGATTCTTGGCTTTTACATGATCGTGGCTGGCACGTAAGTACTCACCTATCTTCCATCTCCATGTGATATACTGACCAAGCATTTCAGTTACTCTGTTGCCGTTTTGATCAAAGAGGCATTCGACACTGGGGCGATTGCCAAGGTCTTTGACTGTGCGGACAATTCGGGTTTCGTGCAGTAAGAGAGCTTGAAAGCAATGATCCCGGATTTAGTTATTATTGGACGTTTGTCATGTTCTTGGTGTCTATCTGATGTTATGAAGACAGATGGCCGACGGATAAAAGATCGGCATAGGGGTTCACCTGTGCATCTTGTTGCATGTAACGAGTCACTTAGACATAGTCACCATTTGCTAATTTAATCCATCAACTTCATATGTACTCTCTATTGCCTGGTTAATATAGGCTGGCTTTCTTGTTTTCGCCCATGGTTCTGGTTGTCTCGCGTGTGACATGAAAGTCACTATTCTGTGAGGTAGTCGCACGCAGTGCCCATGTCTAACACATTATATTTTATCGCAATCGACGAATCTCTACAGCTAAGCCCTTAAATGAAAACCGGAAGCATCATGCACAGCATCAAGATCAGTAAAGAAGGTCACCTTCTGTGTTAAGGTTAGGGTTTTAAAAGAGGCTTCAGCCCCCAGGGCACAAAGGTGAAGGTCACCTTCAAATTCCAAAGTATGGCTGCTCGACATAATATGCATCATGATCTAATCTATCTCTATCCTGAGCCTCCCAATACCACGATCGACACAAGCCTGCAACGCCCGCCCCTTTTCCTTCTCAAGCAGCGCCGTGCTCTTGTAGTCAACCTTTCCCTCGCATAACTCGACTTTACAAGCACCACAAGCCCCAGACTTACAGGAGTACAATATGTCGAAGCCCGCGTCGTTGAGAACGTCTAGCAGCGTCTTGTTTGGAGGAACCATCATCGTTTCGTGTCTGTTGGAGTCCGGCTCATCGACTTCGACCTCAAAGGGCTCTCCCAGATCACCACCGCCACCGCTACCGAAATCTTCGAAATGAAGCATGTGGTCTGGATATTCAAGTTCTTTGGCAATGGTCTCACATTCCTTCATCATGCCTGAGGGTCCGCATGAGAATATGCGTGCGTTGTATACCCCATCTTGGCTAGGCTTTGGTATGACGTTTCTAATATTGAGTCGTTGACCTTCTGATCGGGTGTACAGAGTGGTCTTGTCTTTGGGAAGTTGATCAAGAAAGGAGGCCTCTTCAAGAGTTCTAATGGCATAATGAAGATGATATGGCAGGCCTTTGCTCTCCCAGTCGCGCATCGATGGCAAAAAGGCTGTTATTCCAATCCCTCCGACGATCAGAATCCTTGTGAGACTCTCTTCGCATTTTGCATCATTTTCCATTGCACCAGGGTTTGATCCAGGAGACATTTCAATCTCGTCGCCAATCTTCAACTCGTTGTGTAGATAAGCAGAACCTCCTCGTGATTGTCGATCGAGTGACACGCCCAGGCTGAACTTATAGATGTCGCCGTCGACAATCGAGTAAGAGCGCTCGAATTTTGTTTCGCGTCCAAATGTGACCTGTGCAAAGGCATAAGGGTCGAACGCGGGGTTGACAAGGGTCAAAGGTTCTTTCAAGGCAAATGTGAGCTTCCTAACGCGCTGAGCGACGAGATGAGCGTCGACCAGAGTGTATGCCTTTGGAGCACTCCTCAATCTCTCTTTTGCAATGTCCAGAAAGAGGTCTGTCATGGGAAGCTGTGTGCATTCCGCCAGCAGATTGAGCGAGACATTCCTTGCTCTGATAACACGCTGAACGTTCAACACAGACCACTTGGGATATGGTCTTTCTAGCAAAGAGATTGTGTCTCCTTTGCAGATATTTCCTGTCTTCAAGACACGCATGTTCCAGCCTGCTCGTCCTGTTCGTATCGTTCGTTTCAGGGCTCGCGGCCATTTAAATCGGGAGTTGAGTTTAAAGCATGGATGTCGTGGTTCGCTTACTTGGAGAAGAACGTCGTCACCGAGTTTGTATATGTCGCCAATACACACATTCTCATCACTCATGTTGGTCGTGACAAGATTCTCGCCGTATGCTCCGACATCGTAAAGATCAGGCTCTGGTGGGTTCTCGGCACGCCAGTCTGGGTAATGATCTGGGTTATACTGATGCACTGCGCGCTCTGTGCCACCGTGTCTGCTGGAAGCATGTTCGTCGCCGAGAACGCCAGTTGCGCTGCAGAACACGGGTCCGTCATGTTGCTGTTTGTAGATAGCGGAGGTGATTTCGCCTCCTAGGGCGCCTCTCTCGATCCTTCCTGCTCTGACTTGCAAAAGAACCCCTGGCTTAGGAGTGGGGGCAGTATCCAGATATGATACAGTCTCCTTGGGAATATTCGTTGTCGACGGAACTCCCATTGTACTGTAGATTATGCAAAGAAATACGATTTATTCGAATCGCTCAATCGATACACACTCTTGCAGTATAAACCCTGCTTCACATAAGCGTGAGCTGACATGTATGAGTGCTCCACTCTCCATTAGCCGACAGTTACGCGATAGTTCCGATGTGGCCGGGTAGCACACGGAGACTTCCGCGACTGCAAGGATCAGCTTGTTCCGCCAGTGCTCGCCAGCTACAGCATGTCATATTTTGGATCGACATGCTCCGTGAGACCCAGCAGCCACATGCAGCCACCATGATCAGTGCAATGGAATGCGGATACTATGAGCCTCAGAATAAATCAAGACTGGTACTAGCCATGCAGATAGCGAGATGAGACAAGGATGCAAGGAAGTATCCGGTAGATTCATATGTTGACTTTACACAGGAAATAAAACATACGATTAAAGGGATGCCAAAAGTCTACATTAGCGACAAACAACAAGAAGAGGAGAGGCTTGTCATCTTAGTCCTTACGAAAAACATCCTTGTGAGGGCTCT
Organism: Fusarium mundagurra; assembly: GCA_013396205.1. Taxonomy (NCBI): domain Eukaryota; kingdom Fungi; phylum Ascomycota; class Sordariomycetes; order Hypocreales; family Nectriaceae; genus Fusarium; species Fusarium mundagurra. The sequence goes on along the minus strand of JAAOAN010000288.1, from coordinate 17,464 downwards.
GCTGGACCTGTAGGGTGAGAGCAATGGGTTTCCGCAAAGGATCGATTACCAGCACGCTTCGAACATAGTTTGATGATCTTCAGCAACAGCTTGGCCATCACGGGACAATTGGCTGAGGACCACCTCGCAGGGAGATGTTTATGTTGGATGATGGTGCAAGCGATATTGGAGAAAGCTTCTCTAACAAAGGGGTTCTTTTTCGTTGAACCGCCATGAGTGATACTGTGATAATACTGCGTGGTCTATTTTTCCTGATTATGACTGCGATTGGCCTAAAGACAAAAACAGCATGGATGTATTCGTAAAGTTCTGGATGCTTATCCTACCTACTAGTAGATTTCAAACTGTGCACCGGAAAATGTTGGGTTAAAGAAAAGCCTCGAGATGCCGGACGGGGTTGGAAAGTTAACAGAGCAGGACATTACAAGTCTGAAATTTGTCGGAACTCGGGGTTTCTAACCCAAGCCTTGCAGCTGACAAGTTCACTATCTTGGCGGTAACCCCGAGGCCGTCACGGCGTCGGCGCTAACATAGAACCGAAGTATTAGTGGGTTGATCCCCCTAGAAGTTGTGCGTTAGTGGCCATTCTTCTCGGTGTCGGGGTTAACAAAGATCGGGGGTATCGGTGCAAGCTTCGCAGTGACTCACGTTGCCCATCCGGTCCCTTGTCTTCTTTTGGACTTGATTGAGCAGTATAAATTGAAACTCTTTGTTTATTTCCATAATTTGGTTTTATTAAAAACGTACTCATCACGATCGACGCTACCATGATAGACGCAGACACCACCGAAAAGATGAGGGTTGATGAGCCGAACCCCGAGCAACCTAAGCCCAGTACCGACTTTCCAGATGGAGGGTTAAAAGCTTGGTCTTGTGTAGTGGGAGCATTTTTTGGCCTCTTTGTCAGTTTTGGCTGGACTAATTGTGCAAGTATCGTCCTCATACCGCTTTGCTTCCAAATCGCTAACTAGAATCCAGGTTGGTGTCTTCCAAGCCTACTACGAAGCAAACCAGTTGCAACACTTGTCACCCAGCACTGTCTCATGGATACCCGCAATTTCGATGTTTATGATGTTCATCACAGGACCTTTTGTCGGTCGAGCCTTCGATAATTATGGTCCGCGCTACCTTCTTCTTGCAGGTACATTACTGCACGTCTTTGGGTTGATGATGGCATCTATATCGTCTCAGTACTACCAATTCATCCTCTCCCAGGCAATCTGTAGTCCGCTTGGCGCAGCCATGGTTCTGTACCCGTCATTTAGCTGTGTCACAACCTGGTTCCGACAAAAGCGTGCCTTGGCCCTGGGAATAGCCGCTAGCGGCTCGAGTCTCGGCGGTACGATTCTTCCGATTCTGGTCAATCGCTTGATTCCAAGAATTGGCTTTGGGTGGACGATGAGAGTTTGCGCATTCATGTTGCTTGGCCTACTTCTCGTGACGAATTTGACAGTTCGATCGCGGGTTGCGCCTCAGCCGAAGGATACGGGCATCATAGCTTACCTCCGGCCTTTTACATCGCTCTCGTTTATCCTTACATCGTTCGCGGGATTCTTCTACTCCATGGGAATGTTCATACCCATTACTTTCATGGTGACCTACGGCGAACATGTCGGCCTGTCGAACAGTATGGCAGGGTACCTTGTGTCAATCTTCAACGCATCAAGGTGAGTCCTATCTGACAGCCACAAAAATGGCTTTAAATATCCGGTATCAAAGTATTGACTGCAACAGTGGAATCGGACGTGTTCTACCAGGGTATATAGCAGACAAGGTTGGCAGCTTCAACGTGTCAATAGCAGCCGCCACTCTTTCGACGATATTCATGCTGGGATTGTGGCTGCCGGGCCATAGCCACGAGTCAGCTATCGCTTTTGCCGCCTTGTTTGGATTCAGTTCAGGCGCGTATACAGCCATCAGCCCTGCCTTGATAGCGCATATTTCGGACCTCGAAGAGATAGGCACCCGTTCTGGGACCATGTACGCGTTTATGTCTGTGGCTGCCCTCACTGGCAGCCCGATCGGGGGTGCTTTGATCTCTAGCGCAAACGGGAGCTATTGGAAGTTACAAGTTTTCGCTGGCTGCATGCTTGCTACCGGAACGGCGTTTTATATCGCTGCGAGACTGTACCTTACCAAAGGCAGGTTATGGGAAAAGGTATAATAGTTGCTCTGGTATAGTGTGATTCCAAAGATGGCAAGTTGGGATGTGTAGAAGCTATATCTACCCTAGATATCTACGTACAGGGGACAGAGTGGCCATAAAATGTTGCGACTGGAGAGGCTACAGAAAGAAAGGTTGCAGAAGCTCATAATAGTGATTAAAATGATGTCTTAGGCTCGTGTTTTGCTCTAATAAATCTGGTCAAGAGTCTCATTCCATCATCCTGTTGTAGTCCACTCACTTCTTCTCCATCCAAAAGTCAAACCAGTCAACAAAACTCTTGAAGCTCGCCTCTTTAGCCCACTTCTCATAAGGGTCTGTCAAACGGGCTCGCGACTTGGCCAAGATGTCAGCATACGGGCGATCTTTGACTCTTTGTAAAGACTTACCGCAAAGCCATGTCCAACGTTGGCAAAGACTTGCATGTTGAACTGCTTGTTGTTTTCTGTGAGTATCTCAATTGTCCTGCTTCTTTGCTCTGGCTGGAACAGCTTGTCTGTACTGGGCACCGAGAAGAGGATGGGTGCTGATACCGGTTAGCTTGCGTTCGATGAACTGGGGTGTATACTCGCCTTGGACGTAAAAGACATCGCTTTCCTTGAGGAACGAAGGATGGGCGATGGCGCCGACCTTACAAATACCGTCTGCAGACAGTTGTTGGCAAACGAAGCGTGCACCCCAGCTAGTACATGTTGGTCAGTCAAATGGAGGCTCAGATGATGGTGAGCTCATACCAGTAGCCAACGCAAGCAAAGTTGACGTCCTCGCCGCTGCCGTACTGCGCCTTCACGGCCTTGACCCATCTGGCAGCGGCCTCTTCAGACGGCTTGAGATGCTTGTTCTTCCATGACTCAAAGTCAAAGTTTGGGTCACTTAACGGTGTCAAAGAGTGTTTTGTAACAGGATCCTACAACGGTCAGTCTGATGCACCTCGCAGAGTAAAGTTTGACTCTTACGCCGAGGAAGTAATCGACACCGAGAGTAAGGTACCCGCACTCTGCGAAAGCATCCATCATGAGGAAGCTATTGATGTGCAGCCCAAATGCATCAGGAAAGAAAAGAAGAACGTTCCCATTGGACCTGTCGGGATGAGGCTTGGCTACGTAAGTGTCGATACCGTCAATCTGGATTGTAGAACCAGTAGCTTCTCCGGAATGAAACGATCCCTTGAGACAGCAGAGGTCTGCTGGTTTGGCGAGTACGTTATCCATTGTCGTTGGTAGTATTCACAGTGTTTACTCTTCTTTAACTTGATGCTGGAATAAGTTTGATCTTGGTCGTGAGATATAGTTCAGTTGTTGCCGGGATCGTCGGGAAGTGTTCCCCGATAAGTTGATGACTTATTCCTTATGGGCGCGGTGTTGCGGGGCAACTCCAAGTGAACGAAGAACGGTTACTAATCCAGGGCATGACTACAGGAGCAGAACACTTTAGTTACTCGTGACACATAAAATAAGAAGGCTCTGTTTATAGAAGCAGGCCAGACTTTTATTCACGTTGCCTTGCCTTTCCGATGTGTCTTCAAGCACGCACAGTCATCTTCACTGCCTTTACGCGTAGTTCAAGTCCGCGAAACGAACACAGATGACTTGGAAGGCTAAACATGGCAGAATTTGTGATAGGCAACGCAACATATCTCAACATCATGAATAATGAAACACTTTGTCGACAGACAGGATCTCCTAGACACAAACCACATACAGGGCTTAGTTACTGCTAACATCAGGGACGGAGTGAAACTAGTACAACCGCTTCATAGCTGCCAAAATCTTCCTGGCCTTGCTCTGCCATAATCCCCTCGTTTCAAAATCACAAATACAAGGCAATCCACACACTAAACAGACGTTGTCCCCCTACACCGGTCCAGCGGCCCAAGCGTGAATGCATTATCCGTATCACTGTTGAGAATTAGCTAGCTATGCCTTGAGAGTAGGTGTAATGAGACGAACCATGATGATCCCTGGCAATTCTTGATCAGACATACGATAAACTGCTTGGTGCAGGCTGCTGACTAGTACGAGAGATGGCTTCCTGCATCATGATTCTCATTCTCTGCGACGATTTCCTCTATCGTCATGCCACAATCAAGAAACGTCTGGCTTTGACCTTCTGAACCTTTATTCCTCATTGCGCTTTCGCTTCTCGCCATGGGGCTCCGAAGCCACGACCTGATCAGAGCGAACTGGACCAGGCGAGGATGAGTACTCCGCGCCGGCCAGCTGGAAACGGACGCGATCCGCAAAAGTCGAGTACGGTTCGAAAGGTACAACTACGTAATTGACGTTTGGAAAGACGAAGTCCTCGATGGTGCGGGTAGGACGATCCAGACTATCAAGGAGCTGGTGCGGAATATCCGCCTTGTAGACGTACGCATTGGTCAGATCGGTCACATTCGTAACGAGGAGGCGTGCCTGGAGGATACAAAGTTAGTGAGTCTGTCTGCTATCAATGGAATGGGAGGGATGGATACCAAGAACATTCCCTCTTGCGGCGCCAGGCCCTCGCGAACCTGGAGTTGAGCCAAGCCCATGAGGAGGCAAACAAAGTACGGGTCGTGTCGCCAATCTGTGGGGGTCACTTGGCGATATTTAATGTCGCAAATGCTCTGAATAGGGTCATTGTCGAGGCCGTAGGGACCAGGTGGTACGTAAAGCATATGCTGGCGCTCCTTGTCGGCGTTATACCCGTAATAACCGATGATGGGATTAGCGTGCGGGATGGAAATGTCGTGCTTGATCCCGTAGACAACGACCTCGGAATTTCCCAGGCGAACTCGACGCCCGCCATAGTCGAAAAGGAACGGTGCGCTATAACAATTAGTCAGGCTTGTACAGCTGCGCTCAAACAGGGCTTGACCTACTAGATCAAGGTGATGGGGGTTGGCTTGTTGTCAAGGAGAAGCTCCGCGACGCATCCGGACTTTACCTCGCGGTGTACTCCACGAGCGAGCATCGAAGCCAACTTCGTCATACGTTGGGCTTGTTCAGTATCAGGAATCACATATTCCTGTTTATTGTCGCTTTCGACCTGCTGGAAGCTGCAGTTTACGACGGCCAGATGGTGCGCAGTCCAGAACCTTGGGTGTTGAGCAAAGCCGGGATGCTCAACACTAAGGCTGTGAAAGGACTTGAAAGTTGTCTGAGGCATGGTGTTGATGATGGCTTGTTTTCTGATTGCTGTCTTCTTCTTGAGATGTTGTGGAAGGTGAAAGAGGTGAAAGAGGTGGAAAGGAATGTGAATGAATGAGTCTCAGAATGGCGATCTAGGTAGCTGAAGCAGGGCAAGGCTGCATATGACACTGGCAGTCGACTTGGACGTAACGCGTTGCTTACTTAAGTGTATAGCAAGGGATGCGAGGTAACAGTACTTAAACACATCTGACCAGGCTAACACTCTTAGACTCACAGTGGTTTCTCTGATCCGCATACGTGTAAGGCAGTGTTAATAAATGAACGCCGCTAACCATCAGACTGAGCAGGGCGTTTAACCAGTTAATGTTTGTCTTCCTTTTCTCACCACTTTATGTCAGTCAGTGGCAATCAACAGACTCTGGTATGTTATACTTCGCTGTGTTCCGCTGTTTTTGTGAACACGATGTTTTTCGAATCATGGATGTGGCTGTTGTTTCTACAACTTTGGAAGCCTTAAGCTGGCATTGTTTCATAGTTCACTTGAAACGAAAAGAAAAAAACATATTCTTAGTGGCTTTCTAATGCTTTATGAGGAAACCAGATGCACAGTTACATACGTGTATTGTTCAGCTTTGTTCAATAAATGCCCAAAGCATTGGTTAATTGATTTCTGTTAGTTAGATACCATTGTGTTATCTCTCTATCCGTCTGAATCACGATCCTGTTAGGCAGAGCTAAGGTGGTTGAGCAGTTCTCCTACTAGCAAAGTTTTAACATGAATCAATAGGAACACTCTGATGTAGCCGACTTCTACCATTCCGCTTGCAGACTTTGAATCAAATACTGATAAAATTGGATAAATAAAACGAAAACAAGATTATTACAGGATTGTACGGAAATCTATTTGTAAACCATTAGGTATTGTGTCATGGCAGCATACGAACAAACCATGTGTTCGAGACGCATTCAGGAGAACTTGGACAGGAGAACAATGGTCAGTGACTCTTTGAGTAAAGTGCTCTCTTATATGAATACGATACTGCAACTTCTCCAGCAGTGGTAGTTCGTATGCTCCAGTGTGCTATTGGTCTGCCCGCTGTGAGTTCAGATGTGGCTGCCACTGTCACAGATCAGGAACATTCTCGTTTGCAACTCACTGTGACACTGGAACAAGAGATCTGGGGCATGGGGATCAACAAGTTCCAGATCTGATCGATCTCTTCCCTTCTCTCTTCTCTTCCTCCATCGCACTCCGCATCACAGATCAACCACATCTCAACATCTCAACATCACCACTATCATCCATCAAAGCAACCAACCGCACTCTCTATCAACTATCAGGTACATTCCCCCATCGTCGCCTTCACACAAACTCAACCCTGCTGACACATAGTGACTCCCCAGAACATCATGCCTACAGTCCCAGTCATCTCCTTCTGCGCCGTCGGCCAAATCGGCTTCTGGAAGTCGGCCCTCGAAGAAGTCAAGGAGACATGCCCACCCCTCCGCAACGATGCACCTCGCCGCCCGCGTACCTATCTCCCGCCACTCCTACCTGTCAAAGAAAGAATGGATGAAATTTACCGATTTCAGAGTGCCGTTGACCAAAGCATTGTCTTCCTGCGCAACAATGCAACTAGCGCTGAGGAGGTGATGGTCCTCCGAGTGATTGAGTGGCTCGCCACAGCCCAGCGAAATGAAACTAGCCGAATCCAGCGAAAGATCTGGGTTCTCGACCCCCAACGATTCCGTCGTGAGTTCAATGAGGGCTATTTCCATTTTGTGGATGGAGAGCCTGTCCTGGGCCCCGACCCTGGTGCCGATGCAGGTGCCAATGCCAGCGGTGCTGCTGGCGATGCTGCTGGCAGTGACTAAGATGATCCGCTGGTGCGATGAAAAGAGTATGATACCCTCTGGGAAAGTTCATTTGGAGGATCTGTCACCGTCTGGAGGTATTATTGTCTTGATGGATTTGTGTTAGCGCAGTACTACAGTATGATTCTGTTTAGGAATGTCGCTTTGGAGGTTGTTGGCGTACTGCTTAGATACCCAAATTGATGTCAAGTTGTCATTGAGAACTACTATTATTTGTGACTTTAAGTGCGGGTGATGCTAAAGAGTCCCCTCAGGAGTTTAGGTTGTTAGTTCGAACCCTGTAAGCTGCTCTACGACGAGATCATGATCAATGTGAGTAATGTGACAAGGCTCAGGGACAATGACCTATAGCTACGAAAAGAAAACACGATGTTTTTGAACCGTTATTTGTTTATTTGTAGGAAACTGGTCTGATAACTGTAACGAATGTCCTTGATCCATTACCTTTCTATTTAAAAAATCGGGAACCAAACCGCCCTGTCCCAATCAACATTCTGATTCTTAGCCTCAATCCGCTCGTGACATGTTCCAAAGAGCGTATCCCAAACACGAGTTTGCTTCCCGTAGTTGTGACTCTTTCTATATCCCTTGCGATGATGAAGGTCATGATCTTCGATAACCAACTCCATACCAACACCCTTCAGGAGCCAAGCCAAGGTTGAAGGGGGCATGCCGTAGACTCGGAGACCACTGTGACCCAGAACCTCAGTGAAGGCAATGTACTGATGGCAGATCCACCAGTCATAGTAACCCAAAGGAAGACCGAGGACTTGAAAGGTCGCCCAGGTCAGGAAGGGAATGCCAACCATGTCGAAGAATTCCTGCTCGTGGTCGGCGAAAGCGGCGAGAAGAGAATTGGGATGCTTGGTCAAATGGTGAGTGCGGTGATACTTCCATAGCCAGTCAATGTCGTGCATGGCGCGGTGATAAACGTAGAACCAGAAATCGAGGACGATGCCGTAAAGACCGATTTGGAGCCACAGCCAGGCCCACCATTTGGGGTCGCTCATCACATCAGCAGGCGCTTGTGTCGCTCTGTAGGTGAGATGCGTCGCCATAAAGATCCTCGAGCCTGTAGTCTTCCAAAGCGACGAAACGACTTTATCAATACCAATATCAGGAATTCCATCTCTCTGATGGGCATCTCCATCTAAGAAACCATATTCATGTCCAAGTTTTGCCGTAGCTTTGACAGAACGTACAACCGACCAGCTGAATGTGACAAAGTAGAGCATAAAGACGATAAATGGATGGAGTGCTTGGCCTGTGTATGAGAGCCACGATTGATGTATGATTATCGGCACAAAGGCATGCAAGAGGATCCACACGTGGCTTTGCCATTGAGAGAAGTGCGGAATGCGCTCGGATTTGGGGTGCACGGGGACTTCTTTGCCGGGAATAATGGGATACGCGCCCAAGACGTGGATAATTTGCTGATGGACATTCCACTCTGATTTATCGGCGAGTGGCCAGGTCGACTTCATCGACTGAGTCGTCGTCGTCATTGTAAATGTCGTATATCGTAGTCAAGATCAGATAAGAAGTTGCTTTTTCTTGTTATCAGATATGATCAATCACCGGAGATCTCAGCATTTAATACCTATCGATCTGGGATCAAATGCCGAGGCAAGTTTTGAACAGGGACAGGAGACACATGGCAAACGGGGGAATGCGATAAAGTTTCATGATCATGTGGGCTATAGTATCATCCCGCAATTCGCAAACTTAGCCCTTTGTGCACCTACCCACTCTCAGCAGTGGATTGGTATAGGTTAGTTTATTCGACGCCTGCTTGGGCTGAGATAGATGTTCTGGGGTGCATGGACAACACCACCGAACAAGCTTTTGACCTGCAGTGTTCAGAGTGTTCTTTGGTGTTAGATCATCTTTCACATGCTCCTCAACTTGACCATTTACGCTGTCGCAAACTTGCCTTGAATAGAAGTGCATGACGAAAGAATGTGACGTAATTTTAGATGTGTGGATCATCCTCAACATTTTGGGCTTCTCCAACTTTGTTACAAGGTTCCACGCGAAGCTACATTTGGATCGTGACGGTGTCGTTAGTGGATTAAGGGTCTTTTTGACGATTCCTTGTTGGGACTAGTTTGCGAGCGAGGGCCCGAGAAATCTGCAGCCTCGGCTTGAGGGGATCGATAACGCTAAGCAACTACCCTGCATAATCCCATTTAAATCGCTGCTGCGTTGTCAAAAATCGTTGATGCTGATGTATTTCTAGAAGGCTAATGGCTCAGACCTGCAACTGTTGGGATAATCGATATACCAGACGTATCAGAACGTAGCCTGTAACTCCTGCGCCATACCCCCAGACAACACCGTCTGCTCTCCCTGAACTTCATGCGGCAGCTCGTAGTTATGATACTTTGTCAAGTACCAACTCTTAGCATTTGAATCCTCATCATTACTATCCTTAAACTCGGTATCATCCGCCGCTCTCAAAAAGTACGACACAGCATACCGATCTTCCTTCTGCACGCCCCCCATGGGAAGAACTCGATGCAACGCAGAGCGGAATCGTTTGTTAGATAGGAATCTCAACGTATCCGCAACATTGATGATTGCATGGCCCTCGCGCGGCTGCACGTACTCCCACGCTCCTGGCACGGGGGACACGACTTGCAGAGCCCATTGCGGCGCGAAGAGAAGGGTCAGGGTGCCGATGTCAGTGTGCATGTTTTGACCTACTTCGTCTAGGTTCTGTGTTCCTGGGGGGTAGTGCAGGAAGTAGAGGATGCTCTTGGACCGTGCGTCATCGCGGTGGTAGGTGTCGAGGCGAGATGCGCCTCGGAGGTTTAGCCCGTCTGATAAGCGGTCCAGAAGTAGTTTTAGAATAAAGTGGCATGATGCGTTGAACTGGTCGAATAGTTGGAGGTTTTCTTCGACGACTGATGGCAGAGCCCAGCGGCCGAAGAGTTCACTTCTTCCGATCTGCTACTGTGAGAAAGACTCAGCAAGAGATATTGTTAACAGTACCTTTAACGCTTCGAAACCATCTTTGAGTGACTTGACTGCCCCGGATTGATTACCAGTAGCTTTAAGCCTAAGTGGACAACAGCATCAGTTGACGTAATGCACTATCAGTTGGGTTAACAGACCCATGTGCCAACGATACTGTTGGGGGTTTCAGCTTGTCCTCAACAGGTTGCGAGAACCAACGCTTGGCGATCTCGCTCACCCTATCCAAGTCTCTCCACAGCTTGGCGGAGCACGAGTCCTGAAGATCGAGATAGAAGAAGCCGTCTCTTTCACATGCTTTCAGAAGAATGTCAAGTTCTTTAGAGTCTCTGTCGAAGAGATTACTGAATTTTACCGTAAACAGATTAGCAGTCTCGAACGTTGTCGTAGGGGTTCGGTTGGGACAGCATGATGTAGTAAGTGATTGGTAATGGATCAGATGACACTGTTGGAAATGGATGATGCAGCTGTACTGTGAGATGAATGATTGCTTGATTTCGCTTTTTAAGTATGGGGGGACTTTTGAGGCCATGTGTCGACGTTGTGGTGAGGGCGCGGATTCAGCTGCACGTTGACTTGAAGGGCCGTTCTACAGATCTCGGGCGCCGCGACGACAGCTTGACATAGTAGCAGTGGAGTTCACTGTTACCAAAATCAATACGCTTCATAATCTGTTCAGAGGAACACGACCTTTGTACAATGTGGGACATTCACTGTATAACGGCATGTTCAATTTTCCGAAGCCACTGTACAACCTCTTCCGTGATCGATCTTCACAGTTCAAATCCCCACTACCTCAACGTCACACATGCACTTGCGCAAGGAGATCCGCAAGTGCCAAGGTAGTTGCGGAACGATCACGGCAGCCATGCACATCGCTGAGTACGGAATCACCATTTTTCGTTGGGACAGTCGATAGGCTTCCGATACAACAACCTACGACGCAAATCTCGGAGTCCGCGGAACCGGAGCGGTCCTCATCCGCCGGACTGACAGTGTCGCACGGAATCTGTCAGTGTAACTCGACTCCCCCCGCATCTCGGTCCATCTCATCTCATGTCGGGAAACGCACTCAGCGCCGCCTGTCCCCCCGTGTGCACAAACAGCACGTAACGACTCCCATCCAACTCCCTATTCTCCACTTTGTGCAGAATAGCACCCACACTTCTCCCCGAGTAAATCGGATCCGTCACAATCCCTTCAAGCCTGCTGATCAACTCAACGCCACGAGCCGTATTACCGTCCCAAGAAGTGTGCGTACCGGTATTGAACCTCGTATCGAGGATCACGTCGTCAGGTTGAACTGCATCTGCGCCTAATCCGATGAGATCCGCCGTTCGTCTTGCTATTTCGAGGATTGTGGCTTTAAGAACGCCTGGTGGCTTGTTGTACGTGTTGATGCCGATTATGGACTGGGACTGACCTCTGGCGAGCTTGAAGCCGGCGATCATACCGGCGATGGTACCACCTGAAGCCTCTGGGACGACGATGGTGTCGAAGAATATGCCATGAGCCGTCTCTTGCTCCACAACTTCGAATGCCCAGCGCGCAAAGCCGAGTCTTCCATGCAAGTGAGCTGAAGCCCCCGAAGCAATGACATACGGCCGTCCACCTTGCTTCTCAACATCCGCAGCAACATCCTCAAGCGCGGCATTCGGCGCAGCCACCTCAGCGCCGAGAATTCCATTAACCTGCACCTTCCCAGCCTGAAAGAAAGCCCCCGAGCCCGTGTTTCCATGCACCTGCGGTACGAGAATAGTCTTTAGCCCAAGATGGCTATCCACAGCGGCTACTTGACGCATGTGGTTGCTCTGTGTACCGCCCGTCGAGATGAGAGTATCGCAGCCTTGAGCTATCGCCAATGGAATGACATACTCCAGTTTGCGGATCTTGTTGCCGCCGAGACTGAGGCCTGAAGAACAGTCCTCGCATTTGGCCGAGATCTGGGCTTTGGTGGAAGTGGTTGAGTTGATCTGACGCGTTAGATTTGGGAGAGGGTGGAGGGAGGATGGATGGGGGAAGAGGAGAGGAGTGCGCTCGAAGGAGGCGAAGAGTTCTGGGAGGACAATCATGTTGATATCAAGATGACGAGCCGTTAATGGCTAAAGACTAGAATATGGACTTGATTCGAAATGATGAATGATATAGATCGCGGCGAGTCTTAGACCTTTACCATTATTGCACCACCATCCGTTCTCTATAGTTCCTATTTATCATTTTCACATCATATGCCCAATAAATATAACTGAACTATGACCTCAACAACAAGCTCACCAGGAATTGCTAGATCGAGGCCTTGATACTGGTCTTCTCGGAATGCTTTAAGCACCTGGCCAGACCCCACAAATCGTTGATGTGCAACGACACATACGAGAATGCAAAGAGGAAAAGGCTGCTCGCTGCCTAAGCTATACGGTAATGTATAGCTATGTCTCGGTTAGCGGACTATTTGACACTCGGGAAAAAAGACATAAAGCCCGCATGGCATCTCATGACCCGGAGACCGAGGGTATTTTGGCATGTCAAGATGCCATATTTGCAGCTGTGCATTTTCGGATAGAATTTCTCGTATTTTGGTTTTCGTAACTCAGCCGATTTTCAGCCAACTTGATTGCTGAGAAATCCATTTGCAAGTCGTTGGTTGTTTCCAAAGGCTGATCAGCCCCAGGCTTTTGATTGAGTCAACCATATACGGCTTATAGCCTAACGTTCATTCAACTGACAGCCTGCAACCTCTCCTCTGTCCTGTCGCTTCCAAAAACCCTTCAATCAAGTTTAACATATCATCAGTAACCATGAGTGCGACCACTACCCCAGAGCAAGCTAACCTTCAAACCCTGAACTTCTGTTCGTTGCTCAACGGAGATGTTATTGAGCAGGCGAACCCTCTCCGCTTTTGAAGATCATGGCTTCTTTTACCTAGATCTTCGTGATTGGGAATCTGGCAAGATACTGAAAACGCTTGAGGATGCTTGGGTAGTGATGAAGCAGTGGTTTGATCGGCCGCTGGAAAAGAAGATGCAGATGGAGACCATCTCTGACGCTCACGGGTAAGTTACTACAATCTGACGAGATTCACTAGCAGCATTCATCATTCCAAGGTTCAAACCTCCTGGCGTCCAGTCGGGAGTCAACGAAAATACCCGCGATGGATTTGAGGCTCTGAGAGTCGGTTACGGCTTAGCATCCATACCGTTGGTCGCTCAACTGACAACCTCCAGATTAGCCGCGTTGGTCTGCTCGACCGCTCCCATCTTCCAGACGTAGTACACGAGAACCTCCAACTCTTCGAGACTCTCCAACTCTCCGCCCATTTCCCCTTAAAAACCCTCCTATCCCGCCTTTCCGACGCCGCAGGCCTCAAAGACAATGACCGCTTCGAGAAGTGTCATCCCGATACCCTCCCCTCCAAGAGCACAGTGTTCTTCATCCACCATCCCCTCAGCGATGACCTGGACAACAAAACAGCCCGCGGCCACAACGTGCACACAGATGTTGGATCATTCACTCTTCTCTTTACAGAACAGCCTGGCTTACAAGTAATCTCACCTACCACTAATAAGTGGGAATACATCGCTGCGAAACCAGGCCATGCGATTATGATGTTGCTGATACACTTCGCTTTATATCTAAGCTACGCTTCAGATCAGCTATGCATCGAGTGATGCCTCCTGGGGGTAAAATGATAGAGGATAGATACTCGGCTGCTTATTTCTTGCGGGGCGAGTGATAGCGCTGTTTTCAAGGGGATGGATGGGGAGGAAGCTACGGCAGAGCAGTGGTTTCTTAGTAAGTATAGTAGTTTTAATAAGACTATGGAGGAACAAAGAGTTGGTTCTGTTGCTACGGGCGGTATGGACAAAGATCTGGGGTTGAAGGTTTGAGGCTGGTAGTTAAGATTTCTCGAACGGTGGGTGTTTGACTGTCAACTGGATTAAAAGACCTTTCGTGCCAGCTATTAACAGTAACTGATCCTGGATTACGGGTCTTTGTTACTATTGTTTTATTATTACCCTCTCGAGTGAACTCTGTCTGTCTTGGCTCAATGTGATGTTCGGATTTACAATGTGCAATGCTCAGAGACCCGAAGTATGTTCCATCTGGCATACTTGGACTTCGCCACCTTTGTTCACATCAGTCATTACCCGTTTGTGTTCCCACCCTGCGATTGTTATCAGTGGCCTCAAATCGGGTGATGACATACCAACTCTGATCCCATAGACCTATCGCCTCACAAAACATGGCGCTGCCCTTTATGATCACCGACATACCCGAAGACTGCTCATTCAGCGTCATGTTGTGGTGACACAGCCCTCTTGATCCCGTTCCCATGTCTCTGTTGCAATATCTTCCGAGTAAGACATGTTCAACCGCTGGCCTTCCCTGTCATTCCTCCAGTATCCACCCATTCCCTCCCAAAACATCCCTTACTCCTTTTCTCCTCTTAACGAGCTTTCAACTCCGAACGCTATGCTTATCACGCATTCCAAATTCCCCACGACATCTCTAGGCTATTGTATCATGAAGGGCAAAGAGCCAAAGTATAGCCATAGAGGTAATGCCTCCAGCGGGCTCGTCAATGAACAATCACCTCTTCTCTCCCACGACCGTGTAAAGCCTCACCCTCCTCAACCACCCAACGATGCAGAGAGTGTATCTTTGAAAGATGAGCCCTCAACTAGATATCTCGTCACTGTTTTCGGCAGTGTCTTCATGGGTGTTTTCCTCGCTGCCCTCGACACTACCATCGTCGCTACCCTCTCAGTCCCCATCTCCAACGCCTTCGGCTCGCTGACCCTCGTCTCGTGGCTTGGATCATCCTACCTCATCGCAAACGCAGCTTGCCAGCCTCTCTCTGGTCAACTTACAGACATCTTCTCTCGCCGCTCCGGTCTCGTGGTGTGCAATATCCTCTTCGGTCTTGGAACACTACTGTGTGGAGTAGCGACTTCGAAATGGATGCTTCTCGCTGGTCGCGTCGTGGCGGGTATGGGTGGCGGGGGTCTCAATGCCATAACAGCGTTCGTCGCCAGTGATCTCGTGCCTTTGAGGAGACGAGGCGTTATACAAGGCTTTGTGCATATTTGTTACGGCGTTGGCGCTGGTGTTGGCGGCTTGTTCGGAGGTTGGATCAATGACCTCTGGGGTTGGCGGACTGCGTTCTTAAGTCGCGTCCCATTGATTGCTATCTCCACCATCCTTGTCTCAATTACCCTACGCAACACCCCAACCAAACATAGTGATAAGTCGAGATTGTCGAGGGTCGACTTCTCAGGTGCCTTCACACTCTCCCTGACCCTTATTCTGTTACTGCTGGGCCTCAACTCTGGTGGAAATCTCGTTGCGTGGAGCGATCCCCTTGTCTTGGTCTCCCTGTCGCTTTCAGTGGCAGCTACTGGGGCTTTTGTTCTTGTTGAGTCGAGATTGGCCAGTGAGCCTATCATTCCCATGCACCTACTACTTGATCAGACCGTACTCGCAGCATGCCTCATGAATTGTCTTGTGACTATGGCTCTATTCATGGCTACATATTACGTCCCCATCTTCTTCCAGGTCAATGGCTACTCCACAACAGCAGCTGGCCTACGTCTCTTGCCGCAAAGTGTAGGGACTGCTTTGAGTTCTCTCACCTGTGGCTATATCATGAAACGTGCAGGGAGATACAGACCCTTGGGTATGGTCGTCATAGCGTGTTCTGCTTTAGGCTTCGTTGGCCTGAGCACTATGATGATCCAAACACCGACTCCCCTCGTTTTGACCTATGTCTTCCTAGTTGGAGTGGGGTATGGTGGCATGTTATCCGTGTCACTACTCGCAACAGTCGCCGCTGTGTCGCATGATAATCAAGCCGTTGCCACCTCGGCCAACTACGCATTCCGGTCGATGGGTTCCACGATTGGCGTCACGATCGCGTCGGTAGTGTATCAGAACCTGCTGCAACACGGTTTACGTCAGCGCTTCGGCAGCAATGAAGGTTCTTCCAAGATAATACGGCGCATTCTTGATTCCTTGGATGAGCTAAAGCGGCTTCCTGATGGGTGGAGAGACGGCGTTTACAAGTCATATGAGATTTCATTGCGAGGAGTCTTTGTGACAGGACTCGGTGTGGCCATCTTTGGGTTGGTCGCAGCAAGCTTCATCAAGGAGCACAGGTTACATGATACAATTTCTCGTGCAGATAACGACTGATATCTCAAGGATCACCATGTTTGGTCACTACACGTTCCGGCTAGTGGATCAGAGGAGTACTCGGCAGTGAAGCGTATATAACATGCATATGAGGACTTTTGGTACTAGCAGCTGTTTGGCATTGGCTCCTTGCGGGCATTATATTAAATCCCTATCTGTTTAAGAATGTTCCTTATTTCGCCATTCATAACACTTCAACCTTTCATATGCTCTCTATAACCGGAGCCGAGATGAAAGGTTACTGCATTTTTACTAGAAGTGCTTCGATATAATGACGCCTCCCTAACCAAAAATGAAATAGCCTGTACATGCTCATGCTCTATCGCATACAACAGTGGTGTCCGGTTCCCGAAGTCCAATCTTGTCATTTTACCTTCGGTGCTCTTCAAGAGATACAGAATCTCGACGGAGCCATTCATAGGGTCATAGTGCGCAGGGGAGCTATACTGCGAGCCCTCGGCGGTGCGTTGGTCATTAACGGGAAAACCACGCTCAAGGAAACAAGTGAGTAGGGCAGGGTTTCTGGAAATGACGGCTAGGTGAAGCGGCTGTGCTTGGAACGTGCTGACCAGTTTTGTTGGATTTGAATGTTTCTTGAAGTACGATCTCTGCGCCATATCGTCTCGACCGTGCTTTGGTTTCCCAAAGGACATGCAGACGACATGACATGAAGAATATCGTCTTTCTTGGTCGATGGGAAATCAAGTACTGCATTTTCATAGCCATATGTCGCAGCCAAGTCTGGAGCTGAAAAGGTCTTTGAAAGTGCGATGAGTCGTGGAAACTTGAACTTTTGCAAGGTCGCTGGACTGTCATCCCGACCGTTTATCCAGTCATGCCCACCATTCGATATCAACAACTTTACCACCTTATCGTGTCCGTATCTCGCAGCAAGATGGATGGGCGTAATACCCTCCTGAGCAAATTAATCCTTGTTTTTGTAGCTTAGTAGGAGTTTGACTATAGCGTAGTGTCCCCCGCTTGTTGCTAAGTGCAGCGGCGTCATGGGATTCTTATCCCGTACAGTGCACTATGCCTTTAATAAGCTTAAATATTTTAAATAAATTAAAATAATTAATATAGTACTAAATTAATATCTCTTTATTAACTTATAATAAACCTATATAGT